>JAGDQO010000656.1:0-78765 GCA_018342035.1 Solanum appendiculatum | reverse complement strand
ACCTACCTACCTATCTATCTATCTACCTACCTATCTATCGACCTACCTATCTACCTACCTACCTACCTATCTACCTACCTATCTACCTATCTATCTATCTATCTACCTACCTATGTACCTACCTATCTACCTACCTATGTACCTACCTATCTATCTACCTATCTACCTTAAAATCATGAACTTCTTAAATTGAATGTTAAATTAGTATAATACCCCTAACTTAAAACATCCAATTTAGTATATCTTTTATATTTTACACTATATTGTATTTATTTATTTATTTATTCATATTATAAAATATATTAAAAGCATACACCTTTCCACATTGAAGGTTGGGACTTTTTCAAAAAAGTTGTGACTTTTCTAAAAATTAGTTGTGATTTTTTCGATGAGTTGTGATCTTTTCAAAGAGTTGTGACTTTTAAGAAGGGTAGTGACTATTCCAAAGGGCAGTGACTATTTCAAAGGGTTGTGACTTTTTCAAAGGGTTGTGACTTTTCTAAAGGGTTGTGACTTTTCTAAAGAGTTGTGACTTTTTGGATGAGTTGTGACCTTTCTAAAGGATAGTGACGTTTTTGAAGGGTTATGACTTTTCTAATAAGGCACAATAATTCCTTGTTCATACTGCCCTTTGTTGGCTATAAATAGAGGGGTTCTCTCACATTTTTAAACCACAAATTTTCTAAGATTTCAATTATTCTTCCTCTTTAACACCCAATCTAGTACATATTATATATTTATTTATATTATAATATAAACATATTTTAAAAGAAGACACCTTTTCACATTAAAGTATTGTGACTTTTTCAAAGGGTTGTGACTTTTCCAAAGAGTATTGACTTTTTCCGAAGGGTTATTACTTTTCCAAAGAGTTATGGCTTTTCCGAAGGATTGTGAATTTTCCAAAGAGTTGTGACTTTTCCGAAGGGTTGTGACTTTTCTAATAAGGCACAATAAGTACTTGTTCATACTGCCCTTTGTTTGCTATAAATAGAGGGGTTCTCTCACATTTTTAAGCCATAAATTTTCTAAGGTTTCTATTATTCTTCTTCTTAACACCCAATTTAAGGACTAATATCAAAAGTTTTAGGGCCAAATCCTACAAAATATTTCATACTATATTTATTTATATTATAAAATTAAAAACATACACTTTTCACATTGAAGGATTGTTATTTTTTCGATGGGTTGTGACTTTTTCAAAGCGTTGTAACTTTTTTGAAGGGTTGTGACTCTTCCATATTGGCAAATGAAGAATGCTTAAAAAGTTTTCATAACTAAAATCACAAAATAAATTCAATATAAATTCATAAAAGATAAAAATTTACATATCATTGAATAAAACACTAATGTAAGTTGTCGGACAAAGTGATGAAAGAAGGGAAAAGCTCACCAAAAGAAGTAGGTACGAATCAAAAAAAATTCATGGTTGTGATTAGTTGTTCAAGAATTGAGTAGTTGAAATAGTTTTTCTATTCCCATGTTAAATGGAGGAAAAAACTATTAGAAAATTATAGTTTTATTTCATTATTTTTCTTGGTGAAGATCCAAAGTAGACTACCAAGGAATTGGTGAAGTTTCACAGAAATTAGGGATGAAATTTATAACGAAGAAGAAGATACAACAACGGGTATGATATGCCTAGTTTTTATAATAGTTTCTGAAGAGGTGCAACTGAAGGGATATAACAGTCTGAAGGGACGCAAGAGTTGAAGAAACAGGTTTAAAGGTAAAATAAAATAGGGGTAAAAAATCTAACAGTACGAAGGAAAACATAAAAGTAAATTCTTGAATTCTTAGGGTGTCACGTAGGCAGGCCTAGGATTCTCTTTTACATATATATAAGATAAGATATAAGATTGGTACAAATTTGAATTCAGATGTCAAAATGAATTTTGGGAACAACTTTAAGAGTTCACACTTAAGCCTAAAAATAAGCAAATATCATGGGATGTTCGTTGCCGATGAGAAATTGCCATCGCTAGTTTGACTCATGGCAGGTAGCCGCTCATTTTAGTTTTTGTTGATCAATAACTACTCCCTCAGACATATTTTAGTACTCCAGCTGCTCTAAGTGAAAATCTACAATTGTTGGCCAATATTTAGAACTAGTGTATAGAATATCCAAAAATATAGTAGCAAGTTGAGTGAACGAAAGGAGTATAACGCAAATATATCTTAGAAATCCTTAATTACATCCAGTAGAAGGAACTATTATGGGAGACTCACAAACAGAGAAACAATTACAAATAATACATTAGGAATGTGAGAACCTTTGTGCCAGTCTTCTCATATTCCCATCTCACATCGCTTCTCCAGTTATGGACATTTCCTAACTTTTAAACTTGTGAGGTGCTGCAATCTCTTCGGCAAATACTTTCGCATATCATAGTTAAAAACAGATAACTTTGTGAGTGAAGTTAAACCTTTCACCCCTTCCTCGGGGAGACTCTCTAGTGCGCCACAATATTTAATTTCCAGACGCTTCAAAGCATTGAGGCTAGCTAGGCTGGTAGGTAGCTCTTTGAGATTCTCAAAGAAAGAGATATTCAAGTATTTGAGATTTGAAAGGCTTTTTGATAGTCTGCATGACCTAGTAATTTACTAACTTTAACTTTTGGCCTTAGTGTGAAACAGGTTTCCTAACGTGTTCCAACAATGCAGTAAGAATATTAACTAAAAACACAATATTTTACGTGGAAAACACTCGACTCAAAAGGTGTAAAAAATCATGACCTGTACCCCTACAGGATTTAACTCCAACTTCACTAAATCACTGTGCCTCCACAGAAAATAGATTACAAACTTTGCAACTGATGGAATTAACTCTAATTCCTTAACTTCAAGTTATAGATTTAGATTACAACTCTTGTAATCCTAGGAACTAACTTTAATTCCTAAATTTCAACACAAACCTCCCAAGGTATGTGTTCCCAACTCTTTGAGTTATCACAACCTGAAGACAACACTCTTAATTCAGTTTATAACTCACTGAACTAAGATTACATCAAGACTCAATCACAAAGAAAAACTCCTAAACATTAACTCTGCAAAAGGACTAGGTTCTTTGATGTGGTCCTTCTATGTGTTCCTTCAGTTCGCTAGTAGCACTTGCGAAGTCAGTTTTTCAATTGCACTTTTTGCTCTGTAAGTGCACTAGTATTATGGACGACATCACATCTATTTAAGCACAATTCTTCATGGAGTTATTGTTCACTTCAACTCCTCATTGACTTGAACTCTCTTGAGTTAGAGTTCTACTTCAAGTAAGACTCCTTCTTCAATTCGAACTCCTTGCTCCTTTAGACTCCTCCTTCAAATAAAATTTATTGATTCTTTTTTGTTGTTGTCGAACTCCAACTCTTCAATTCAGCAGTAACTTGAAGAGTTCTACTTCAAGTGAGACTCCTTCAATTCAAACTCCTTGCCTCTTTAGACTCCTTCTTCAAATCAAACGCACTGATTATTTCTCTTCAATTCATCAGATGTTTATTTCCTTGAGTTATCCTTAAATTAGCATTTTCCATTCTTTAATTTCTGCACTCTTTTCTTTATTTATTTTAAAAGCTTTCCCATATTCAACCACTCGTGACAGTGTACTTTTAGATCATGTTGACTGACGTGTTTCATCTTTCTTTGTCAATCATCAAAACTACATAAATTCTAATAAATTCCCCCTTTTTATGATGACAAACCTCTTGTCTTTGTGCATTCAAACAACCTTTCTTGTAGACACTGAAGCATGAAATACTAGAATAAAATAGGTTACTCAGTGGGTTATAAACACTGCACAACTCTTATCTTCCACCTTTTGGCTTCATTGAAAAGTTGTGTCAATCCTATAATATACTAGCTAGAGTGATTAGTTAAACTATTCATGGCCACTGGGCCTATCACAAGACAATCAAATAACGACTTCATGCAACATAATAATGTATTATAGAGAGTAAGAACATGAGTCATTAAAGCAATAGATAATCATTCTATTAAACTACCAGATAATGTTGTGTGTAAGATCGAAGTCATACTGATTGAAGAAAATATAATTGAGCACTAATCAAAAAACAAACACTAGATAGGAGTAGAATAAGATCAGAGGCTAACATTGGAAAGTGAAGAAAAGGATGGAATAGGTGGCAATAATTGTGTCAACGAACGAATAATTTCAGAATTTTTAGCCCTTTCTCTATTAAGATCAGTTTGTAAAGCTTAAATCTTTATCTGAAAGACAATTTTTTCATTAGTTGCATGAGCAACCTCCAGTTTAGCAATCTTATCAGTGAAAACATTACTTCAACCTTTTCATTGGAGTGTCAATTTTCCTCATTGAAGCATGTAGATCAGCATGGTTCATCCATTCAATAATCCTTTTTTTTCTTTTTTTGGTTTGGAAAGTCCATGACTGAATTGGAATTGAGTATTCCTCAAAATCACAAGGGAAATCATGTTTTTTTTTCATGCTAGCTCTAGGACCTTCCTTAATAGTGGTATCCTCTTGACATTTATGATTACTAGATGGGAGTTCAAGGTGCAATAGAAGGAAGAAGTGTTTCTGGAGTTGGTTCTTCCTCATGAACTGAAAATGAGGAACTAGATTTCCTCCTCAAATAAGAATTAGATATGTATTAGGTTAAGAACAATTTGAAGAGGGGAAACATCACCAACATCAGTTAATGTACTTTGGGGAATATCTAAATTTGAACTTTGCAAAAGAATTCAAGAAGGCTAAGTGAGAGAACAACTTGGAAGAATGAGACTCTTAAGCTTTGACAATTATTTTATTCTGTATTAGAACAATTTATACATGGAACATGAGTGCTCAACTGTTTCACTTTAGACAATATTAACCTCTATCAATATAGAACATACCTGATAAGAGCAATTTTGTGATCACTATTGCTTGTTTGTACCGTTTATATGCACAATCTAATACAAAATTAGGTTAAAACAAGTCAAAGATCTAGAATTGGGAGACACAACTAAATGTGTAAGAATGAATTGAATAACATTTTAGCTTATAAAATTAAGGAGAACAATTATTCTAGTCAATCATTGAGGGGAGTTCATGCAATCTTAATCATCCCCAAGTCTAACTATTCTTTTCAAAATACTCCCTACTTAGTGTCAGAATCCATCAATTGTTGTCTAATTCATAGAAACTAAGAACAACGTGATCCAACAACCACATACTTTTGTGGATAAATCAGTTTCAAGATTCATTGTTCCCACTATCAATGTGCTCTTAGTTTGTTCAACAATTTGTTTCAATGCACGCTCATCAGTTTCACTTTCATCCTCACTCCCTTCCTTTTTTACTTTTTTTTTGAAAAATAATCTCACTTGCTCCCCCTTTACACATGCACTACATCCATTTTCCTTTTTTTTTATACATTCCCCCTGTTTGTGAAGTGAGAGAAAGGAACTTTTATTTATCTTCAATCATATGCCTTAAGCAAACAATATCTATGATTCAATATTGCTTGCTTCCTTTCAGCTTCACCTGAAAAACAGCTTACGGGTTAGTCTTAGGAACCAAGACAAGCTTGGGTCCTTTCTTATGATCAAAAGGGTGAATCAGATTTCTTTTCGCCCATCTAGGCAACATGTTAGTGGACTTGTTTCTGTCAATGGGTATTAATCTATTTCCATTTGCCAATTCAGTATTTCTTTTTCTAAAACCATTAGCAACTGGACACTCAGTAGTTGGATGACCAATTTTACCACAAATATAACACAAATCTTTAGAAATAATATTTTCTTTATGGAATCCTATACCAGCCTTCTCATTGTGCATCCTATCACTCAATTTGTTAATAATTCTGGAGGAATTAGTCCATCTATTAGATCTTTCAAGGTCTATTTTCAACCTAGACACTTCTAGATTTAGTGTTTTCACCTTATCTTTTCCACAGAAAAAATAAATTTTGCATTCTTTCAGATCATGTTTTAATCTATTTCAGTATCATTTATCTTCCATTTTTCAATAATGGAGAACTTAAGAATTTCAGATTTCAAATTTAAGTTTTATGACTCAAGTTTATCAACTTGTTTCTTTAGAAAACAATTTTCTTCTTCAGTTACAGTTTTGCAGTTTTTGAGATCTATGCACACAAATTATTGATCTGCAAAATCTCTAAATAGTTGATCTCTTTCACATGTTAGTTCTTGAAAATCATCAATTAAGCTACTCATAATGTTAATTAGTTGTCTTTTAGAAAAAGAAGTAATTTTTCTTTTAAGACAAGGATACATACCTAAAAGTTTGTTTCTTCTTCTTCCATGTTTGAATCTCCAATAGCCATGAGAGCAGTCTCATCTACCTCTTCATCAGATTCTTCAGTTCTTGATCCCCAAGCAACAACCATGCCATATTCTTTTTTTTCTTTCAAATTTTTTTCAGCTCTTTCTGTTCTCCATTCAACTTCCCAATTAGGGTATTCTTTGACATGATAATCAACTTTTCCACACTTGTAGCACCTAGATTGAGATTTGTCATTGTACCACTTCTTGTTACTTGTTTCCTTCTTTTCATTTTCTTTCTTTCTTAAGAACTTCCTGAAGTGTTTTGCTAGGAATGCCATCTGATCTTTATCAAGATCAGATTCATCACCATCACATGATTTTAGTGCTAATGAGTTATCATTGAACATTTCTTCTTTCCTCAGACCATCCATATTCATCTCATAAGTTCTGAGATTTCCTATCAGTTCATCAAGTGTCATGATGGAGATATCTTTAGATTACCTGATGGCAGTAACTTTGAGATCCCATTTTGACTTCGGTAGAATCCTTAAAACTTTATCGACCTGTTCCTCCATGGTAAGAACCTTTCCTAGGGATGACAACTCATTAATTAGAGTCGTGAGTCTAGTAATCATCTCTTGAAGGGGTTTGTTTTCCTTCATCTTGAAGGTTTCATAATCAGTGAACAACATAACCACTCTGAATTTTCTGACTTGGTTGGTTCCTTCATGAGCATTTACCAGTACGTCCCATATCTGTTTAGCAGTGGTAAAGTTCGAGATCCTATTGTACTCATCAGGTCCTAAGCCAAACAAACAAGAATGTTTTTGGCTTTCGCATTCTTCCTAGGAGCCATTTGATCTTCAGTAGTGAAGTCAACCCTCACCTTTGGAACTTTTGCTCCTTCCACACTTTTCATAGGGATTGTTGGTCCAGTAGTAATTCTCTCCCATAGTTTGTAGTCTTAAGCTTGGATAAAGTCCTCCATACGTGCCTTCCACCACCCAAAGTGTGATCCGTTGAACACTGGTTGTCGGATGGCTGATTGTCCTTCGCTATGCCCAATAGGTGGTGTCAAATTCATCTTGATCTTTTCTTAAGTGGTTAATTTTTTAACAAGAAAACTCACTCTGATACCAATTGATAGTCTGCACGACTTAGTAATTTACTAACTTTAACTTTTCACCTTAGTGTGAAACAAAATGCCTGACGTGTTCCAACAAAGTAGTAAGAATAGTAAGTAAGAAAATAGTATTTTATGTTGAAAACACCCGGCTGAAAAGGTGTAAAAAAAAACTACGACCTGTACCCCTACAGGATTTAACTCCAACTTTACTAAATCACTAAGCCTCCACAGAAAATAGATTACAAACTTTGCAACGGACGGAATTACCTCTAATTCCTTAACTTCAAGTTATGGATTTAAATTACAACTCTTGTAATCCTAGGAACTAACTCTAATTCCTAAACTTCAACCCAAACCTCCCAAGGTATGTGTTCCTAACTCTTCGAGTTATCACAACCTGAAGAAAACACTCTTAATTCAGTTTATAACTCTCTGAACTAAGATTACATCAAGACTCAATCACAAAGAAAAACTCCTAACACATAAACTCTGCAAAAGGATCAGGTTCTTTGATACGTTCCTTCTCTTTGTTCCTTCAGTTGGCTGGTAGCACTTGCGAAGTTAATTTTCCAATTGCTCTTTTTTCTCTGTAAATGCACAAGTATTCTGGACGACTTCACATCTATTTAAGCACAATTCTTCATGGAGTTATTGTTCACTTCAAACTCCTCATTGACTTGAACTCTCTTGACTTAGAGTTCTACTTCAAGTAAGACTCCTTCTTCAATTCAAACTCCTTGCTCTTTTAGACTCCTTCTTCAAATCAAATTTATTGATTCTTTTGTGTTGTTGTCGAACTCCAACTCTTCAATTCAGCTGTAACTTGAAGAGTTCTACTTCAAGTGAGACTCTTTCTTCAATTCAAACTCCTTGCCTCTTTAGACTCCTTCTTCAAATCAAACTCGTTGATTATTTCTCTTCAATTCATCAGATATTTATTTCCTTGAGTTTTATCAAGAAATTAGCACTTTCCATTCTTTAATTTCTGGACTCTTGTCTTTATTTATTTTAAAAGCTTTCCCGAATTCAACTGCTCGTGACATTGTACTTTTGGATCATGTTGGCTGACGTGCTTCATCTTTGTTTGTCAATCATCAAAATTGCATAAATCCCAACACTTTTGAACATCGCTTCAAGCACAGGGGATTTCTCTTCTCCTTCCCTTTTCAACAATTATGTCGGATTACAAAATTCACCTATACTATGTTTTCATAGAGACAGAAACCTTATTCTTGTGGGGATACCAGAATGAACATCATCTTCTTCAATATACTCTACCTCCGAAGACCCATCCCATAATACTAGAATTTCTAGACAAGGAAGATCATGGAATGGTGGTAAGCATGAGCAGTTTTTGTAGTCGCTAATCAGAAAAGAGACAACATTTTTCAAAACTGAGTGATTGATATAGTCTGGGAGAAAAAAATCCTTTGAAGCCATTGATTTCTAAATATTTCAAATTGGGTGTGGTTTGAGGACCTGGGGCACTTCTGAATCATATATATGTGGTCCATATTTATCCCAACGCATGCTTAAAGAGTACAGATTGTCTTATGCAGATAGTTTTGGCTTCTTTTGCATCCGTATGTTTCTTCACTATCTCAAGTGTGTGATTTGAAATTGAGCCATATTAGATATTCAGGTTTCGTAGTTCACCAAGTTGGTAATCTTTCTTCATTCCCACAGCTAAACGACCTAGAGTCTTAAGTGATATTGTACACTATCTAGAATTAAGTTACTTAACTTTAACTTTTTTTGCCTAAATGAAAATTGTTGCCTATCATGTTTCAGCAAAGCGATAAAAGTAGGAAATTAAGAACACGGTGTTTTAAGTGGAAACACCCTGCTCAAAAGGTGTAAAAATCATGACCTGTACCACTACAAGATTTACTCCCAACTTCACTAAATTCATTGAGCCTTGCAACAACATATTACAAAACTATGTAACCTAAGGAATAACAAATTCAATTCCTAAACTCACACAACCCTCCCAAGATATGTGTTTCCAAGTCTTCGAGTTGCCCCCAACCTTAAGACTATAATCCTAGCTACATCTGTTGATAACTCACTTAACTAAAGATACATCAAGGCTCAAACACAAAGAAAAACTCTTAGAACATAAACTCTGTAATAGAACCTGGTTATTCAAAATGTTTCTTCAATATTAAATAGCACCATGAAAAGCCTATATGCCAATTGCCTTTTTGCTCTGTAAGTGCATAAGTATTCAGAAGCACTCTCCCTCTATATAAACACAACTCCTCTAAGAGTTTTCCTTTTTACAAACTCCTCATCAAAGTCAAACTCTTCTAGGAAGCAATCTCTCTTGTTTGTTTTCTTTTAAGATTATCAGATTATCCATCCATTGCCTTTTGCCTTTTGTCTTTATTCATTTTACAAGCCTGTCCTAGATTTCATGATTCGTGATATTGTACTTTTGGACCATGTTGACTAACATATTTCATCTTTCTTCGTCAATCATCAAAACTTCATAAACCCAACAAACTGCCCCTTTTTAATGATGACAAACTTTTTATTTTTTTGCATCATGACATCTGTACCTATAGACATTTAAGCATAGCAACACTAAAATGAAATAGGTTAGTTAGTGGGTTATAAATATTGCACAACCCTTTTTCTTCCCCCTTTTGGCATCATCAAAAAGATAAATGAACTTGTAATTAAGCTTGCTAAGCATAATGTATAACCAAATCATGGACGTTGGGGCTATCACCAAGAAAATCAGAGCCAAACTTAGGAACAACATAAAAGTGTACTAAAATGAACAAGAACTAGTATTTTATTTTAAGCAAAAAGAGGATCATTTCATTAAAGAGGCAGATATGTTTTGAAAAAAATCCAATTTAGATCATGATTACAGAAAAAATCATCAGAGCAGAAGACAACTTAAAGTGAACAAGGGAAGTCTAAAAAGAGATACAAGAATGGGAACTAAGAGGGAGGTTGAATAGATGGAAACAACTGGTCATCCTACAAATGGTTTGGACATGCTCATCTCTTTCCTTAGCAAGGATGGATTCTAACTCAGTAATCTTCATCTCAAGGAACCTATTTACATACTCATAAGCCACTCAAGCAATTTCCAGTTCATCATTCTTAGCATCTAAAGCAACCTGCAACTTTAAAAGTGGAGTGTTAGCCTTGTGCATTGAAGCAGGTAAGGCGACATGGTTCACTGCCCAAAACGTTTTTTGTGGTTTGTAAAGTCTAGACTTGCACTAGGAGAGAGTAATCTTCAAAGGTTGAGGCAAGAAGGAATCCATAGGGAAGAGCATGACCACTTTTGTCCTTATCGGGCACGCGTTGCATTTGCTGAATGATTAAGCTGGGAAGATTAATTTTGACCTTAGTATCAAGGAGTTCCATTAGTTTCAAATCAAGATAGCTGGCCTCAATCCGACTTTCCTTCCTAGGAATCATCATCTTGAGAACGACATCAAAATATAGCTGACGCAAAGAAGACATTTCCCTCTTTAGAACCCGTCTATGCTAAGAGAGATTTGGACGTCCAGAGAATTTGCAACAAATTTCATGTGCTAAAGCCATTCTTAACATAGTGATCCTAGCCCTCATTGGAAATACCCAGAATGTAGGAAATATCCCTAGCCATCAGATGAATAGACACCCGCGAACAACAGTGGAGAAAAGAGAACCATGTGCAACCCCCTAACCATAAAATTTTGTAATCTCAGGTTTTCCAAATTTCCTTTGAACATCCCCTTGCAAGAACAACTTTGTCCATCCATGGACTTCTAACTTGGTAAGTAAAATGTCAATTTCTGGAGCACCAAAAATAGTAATCACCCTTCCACGAATGAGGGATCATTTTTGGAAATGAAGAAGGTTCAAGAGATCAAGGTCATATGTATCAATTTCTTCTGTATCAGCCTCTGTAGCCTCAGAGTCAGAATCCCTAGATGGAACAAGTTGTGTAACCCATTTTGAAAGACTAATATTTGAGAGAGTTCTGGATGAACGTTTGGGTGAGGAAGACGGGGTTTTCTTTGAAGTTAGTTTAGGCGCAGGAGGAGTACTAGAAATAGGAGGTTTAGGAATAACAGTTTTGCATACCACAGATCATTGTGAACATCAGAGGAAAAGATCTTTTCGTGAAGAGGGTAATGTTGGAGGAGGAGAAATAAGGTAGGGTTTTTTTTATTACTCTGTCAAAGAGCCCGTTGAATATAAGCTTCCTTCTTATGCTTACGGTTATAGGTATGAGGGACTCTTGAAGACAAATAAGAGGTAGCTGGGTCTATAAAGGGTTCGCCATCAAGAACCTCAATTGGCGCCTCAAATGATTTTTGCATATGAGTACATACCTTCTTAGAAATCAAGCGTGCAAGAGGTACATCATCACTAGAGACTGTTCTGAATGGGATGATGCCAAGGCCTTCATAAGTAGGGTTTCTTAAAATGGAGGATAATTTTGTATATTAGAGAAATGATTTTTGAACGTGTTCCAAGAAGCACAGTCAGAGAGTTTAATGGGTATATGTTGAGATTTATGCAGTTTTGATGATTGATAAAGAAAGATTAAATATGTCAGCCAACATAGTCCAAAGGTACACTGTCACGAGCAGTTGAATTCGGAAAAACATCTTAAAATGAATAAAGACAAGTGTGCATAAATTAAGGAATGGATAATGCTAATTTCATGATAAAACTCAAGGAAATAAACATCTGATGAATTAAAGAGAAATAATAAATGAGTTTGATTTGAAGAACGAGTCTAAAGAGGCAAGGAGTTTGAATTGAGGAAAGAGTCTCACTTGAAGTAGAACTCTTCAAGTTACTGTTGAATTGAAGAGTTGGAGTTCGACAACAACACAAAAGAATCAATAAATTTGATTTGAAGAAGGAGTCTAAAGAAGCAAGGAGTTTAATTGAAGAAGGAGTTTGAATTGAAGAAGTAGTCTGACTTGAAGTAGAACTCTAAGTCTAGAGAGTTCAAGTCAATGATGAGTTTGAAGTGAACAATAACTCTATGAAGAATTGTGCTTAAATAGTTGTGAAGTCGTCCAGAATACTCGTGCACTTACAAAGAAAAAAAAGCAATTGAAAAATTGACTTCGCAAGTGCTACCAGCGATCTGAAGGAAGACATCGAAGAACCTGGTCCTTTTGCAAAGTTTATGTGTTATGAGTTTTTCTTTGTGATTGAGTCTTGACGTAATCTTAGTTAAGTGAGTTATAAACTGAATTAAGAGTGTTGTCTTCAAGTTGGGATAACTAGAAGTGTTGGGAACACATACCTTGGGAGGTTTGTGTTGAAGTTTAGGGATTAAAGTTAGTTCCTAGGATTGCAAGAGTTATAATCTGATTTCATAACTATAAATTTAGGAATCAGAGTTAGTTCCTAGGATTGCAAGAGTTGTAATCTGAATCCATAACTTGAAGTTTAGTAATTAGAGTTAGTTCCTTAGGTTATAGAGTTTGTAATCTTAAATTGCTGAGGCTCATTGATTTAGTGAAGTTGGAATTAAATCATGTAGGGGTACAGGTCGTGGTTTTTTACACCTTTTGAGCCGAGTGTTTTCCACGTAAAAATATTGTGTTTTTTTACTTACTGTTCTTACTGCATTGTTGGAAAATGTTAGGCAATCTGTTTCACACTTAGGTGAAAAGTTAAAAATAGTTAATTACTAGGTCATGTAGACTATCAGTATGGACGAAGGAAGATTATAAATAACATTGGCATTTTTCGTGAAAAACAAGTTCTCGAGATTCAAATGCCATTGACTCAGTTGAAGAAACATTTTAACAAGATAATGAAGATGCCATAGTGAGAGGGTTTTCTTATGCTTTTCAAGAGATTCAAGAAAGGAGTGCGGAAGAATGTAGACAGAGGGCTTTTATCATAAAAGTGTGGGTATCTAAAGCATGTGAGGTGAGTGGTGTAATGATGGTGGGAAAGTGATGCAAGATGGGACAGTGCGCAACTTTTGGTAAAAAGACTCTTGGGTTTTGATGGTTGAGCATAGTATTCAAACCAATGAGTGAAAGAAAATGGAGAGCTCAAATGTTTCTCAATAATCAGTACTAACTTTAGAGTAAAGAAGACCATACCTTTTTGTATTAATTTCATGATGACTCTTCCTTATGAAAATTGTTCTATGCACAATTTAATCGATAATTATGTTAATCAAGTCAATTATTTTGCAATTGGAATATACAACTAAATGTGTAAGACTGGAATGAAAAACACTTTAGCTAAAAAAAAATTGCAAGAGATATTTTCTAGCCAATCATCGAGGGGAATTTATGCAATCTTAATTATCCCTAAGTCTAACCTATTTTTTCCAAAGAGTTCTGTACTTAGTGACCTGGTAAAAATATTAGCAATTTGTTCCTCAGTAAATAAAACATTATTGAAATATGACATTTTTCAACATTATCGCGAAGAAAATGATGTATGATATCAATATGTTTGGTTCTTTTATGTTGCACAAGATTTCTTAGAATATTTATGGCCCTAATGTTATCACACAGGATAGGAACACAACCAACATCCGTATGAAAATCCAACAATTGTACACAATATGATCCAGCTACCATATACTCAGCCTCAGCAGTAGACAAGGCAACACAATTTTATTTCTTAGTGGACCAGGAAATCAAACATGTTCCAAGGAAAATGGTCATACCTATGCTACTTTTTCTGTCAACCAAATACCCGACGTAATCAGCATCTACATACCCACAAGGTTGAAGTTGCTTCCTTTTGAATACCAGAGTCTCAAGTCAGTGGTTCCTTTGAGATAACTACAAATTCTTTTGATAGATATAAGATATGATTCTTTAGGATTTTCTTGAAATCTAGCACATAAGCCAACACTAAAAACAATGTCAGGTCTACTTGCAGTGAGATACAAGATATACCCAATCATTCCTTTATACAACTTTTGCTTGATAGGTTAACCTATTTCATCTATGTCTAACTTAATGGAAGTGGCAATAGGAGTATCAATTTCCTTTGTTTCATCCTTGAATCTTTTGAGAAGCTCTTTCACATACTTTTGTTGATGAATTAAAGTTCCAGTAGGGATTTGCTTAATCTGTAATCCTAGGAAGAAATTTAGTTCACCCATCATGCTCATTTTAAATTCTCCATTCATGAGTTTTGCAAACTCCTGAGCCATCAAGCCATTTGTAGAGACAAATATGATTTCATCTACATATACCTGCACAAACAACAAATCCTTGCCATTTGTTTTCAGAAAAAAAATGTGTTGTCAATTTTACCTCTTATATGCCCATGTTTTAACGAGAACTTTGATAACCTTTTATACCAAGATCATGGAGCTTGTTTAAAATCATACAAAGCTTTGTCTAACTTATAGACATGATTAGGAAACTCAGAACTTTTAAACCTAGGTGGTTTCTTCACATACACTTCCTCCTTTAAGTATCCTTTCAAGAATGCACTCTTTTACATCTATTTGATATAGAGTGAATTCCTTAAAGGAAAAAAGGCTATAAGCAATCAAATAGATTTATGTCTTGCCACTAGAGCAAAAGTCTCATCATAATCAATTCCATCTTCTTGGTTGTACCCTTGGACCATCAATCTTGCCTTGTTCCTTGTAACTGTTCCATTTTTGTCCAACTTGTTTCTATACACCCATTTTGCTCCAATCACTGTTCTTCCTTCAGATGAAGGTAAAAGATGCCACACCTTGCTTCTTTAAATTGGTTGAGTTCCTCTTGCATTGCTTGTATCCAAGCTTCATCAAGGACCTCATTCACTTTTTTAGGTCCAACCATGAACATGTCATGACTCAAAGTGTACCCTAGGTGTAAAATGGCGTATAGAACCTCAAAAGTCCCAGTACAAGCCACTTAGCATACATCATACAAGAGAATAGAAATAAAGATTTCAAAATTCATATATCATAAAAGAGTTTGACAAAGCGGAAGTCTAATATCGTCACAACAAGCAATCTAAACATCAAAATAAGTGATTGGACGTAATACATACATCAAGTACAGTGTCTAAAAACTGAATTAAAGAAAGTAAATAAAGTGTCATGGTCCTCGAAACATGAGTGAGAGGTAGGAGCGTCGGACCCTACATTAGTGAAATAATGTAGGAACAAGTATGCATTAGTACATGGAATGTACTAAGTATGATAGCAATGCATAATAGTTATGAAATCATGCTAAAAGGACTTTTCATGACATGCAATGACCAACATAAATCATAAATGAAAAAGGTTAGAAAACTTAAGTCATAATCATGGTCAATGCAAGCATAACATATTTAAAACACTTTGTGAGATACTTTAAAAGTAACCTTAGTTCATTATTATGGGAAGTTTACCATTAATTAACATAGACCATGTGAGCTAAAACATGGAATTCAGTGTCTATCCCAGACCAAAAAAAGATTTCATTGCTTGCCAATGCGACAACTTTAAACTTCTAGCTTATGTGGATCCACTAGCTATAAATCCTACGGGGGCACGTAGTTAGGGTTAAGGAGATTGCTACTAGAGACCCCACCTCTACTAACGAGAGAGCCTCCATCTCAATATTCTCTCGGTGCTATGTAAAATCCCATGGAATAGTCATTAATCATAATCTATTCATCATCCATGGAAAAGCACAATTACTTTACCAATCAAAGATAAAGTTATTTAGGATAGCTCCTTAAATCTTGATTCAAATTAGGTGAGAAAACCCTTTAACCTATTGAATCCTTATATGAGAAAACCTTTCACAATAACATTGATACTTTCCTCTCTATGCATCCTAAATTCTTGACATCAATTTCATAAAAGCATGCATATTTTTATAAAATTCATAGATCATAGTTCATAAGCTTCATCATGGGTTCATAATCTAAAATCATGGATCATGCATGGGTTAATGTGAATTCAACTCAAAATCATGTAATTACTTCATTTCATGCATCAAAAGGTAGAAATAAATCAATAAAATCACAATTGAAGCGAACCCATGAGGATTGAATAAAACCCTAACTTTGAATTGGGAATCTAACTAGTAAAATTTGAAGATCTTTGGAACCCAATGGAGGAAAGGACTCCATAGGTGAAAACAAACATACCTCAATGATCAAAGCCCAAAAGCTATGGTGAATTGAGATCTTGAAGTGAAACCCTTCTTCTTCTTCCTTTTCTCTAGAGAGAGAATTTTGGACATGAACTTGGAGGGAAATTTATGATTAAGGGGAATGATTTAGAATGGGTAGTTTTAGGACTTAATTCACTTATATGGGTCTTAGAATAGGGGTTAAAACTAACATAGCTTAGGTATCAAACTCATAGGAGAAAGACCAAAATGACCCTAACTTAAAAGTTGACGGGTGACCTATAAGGACCCCTAAACGGGTTGTACAAGTCACCACGGGCTGTTTAGGGTTCCGTCCAGGTGACCCAAGTTCTGGTAGCCCTAAACTGTTAGGCTACTGATGCCTAAACGGGTTGTGGACCCTTAAACGGACAGTTTAGGGTTCTTTGAAGGGTTCATGGTCCATTTCGGGTTCGTAGACTTGTCTGTTAACCCACTTTAACCTTTTCCAAAGTCCGAGGTGTTACAGAAGAAGAAGGCTTTAAATGCACACATATTTTTCAAACCTGATATGGTAGTGATTACATATGTTAGATCTGTAAGAGGATTGTCAATTGGATGTGATCCTAGATATTTGTACCGTATCACCTCCAATCCATGAGAAGTTCAAGCCACATCGCAGCAGATTGTTCAAGGAAAAAGTCAATTTCTTGATTTGTTATTCCCCTTGTTCTGTGTGTTCTCAGTTAGTTCAGCAATTGGACCAGGTAGTGCAACCTGTTCCTGAGTATGCTCCTCAATCTCACCATCATCTTGCATGTTAGTCTCAATCATAGTATTATCCTCATAAAAACAACATATATACTTTCTTCAACAAACCTTGTTCTTTTGTT
Organism: Solanum appendiculatum; assembly: GCA_018342035.1. Taxonomy (NCBI): domain Eukaryota; kingdom Viridiplantae; phylum Streptophyta; class Magnoliopsida; order Solanales; family Solanaceae; genus Solanum; species Solanum appendiculatum. Next base: position 61,450 of record JAGDQO010000656.1, on the reverse strand, counting down.
CAACACCCTATATTATTTACTATGTAGGGAATACCCTAAGAAGATTCTCTCATCACTCCTTGCATCAAATTTTCCCAAATTATCTTTTTCATTATTATGAATAAATCATTTAAATCAAAAGGTCCTAAAATGAGAACTGTTAGGCTTTCTACGTGTGAGTAATTTATAGGGGGTCTTCTCTAAGAGGGGTCGAGTCATGCATCTGTTCATAATGTAATAAGCAATACGTATGGCCTTAGCCCAAATATTTTTTGCAATATTGCTTGCAATCATCAGTGTTCTAGTCATATCTTCTAACTTTTTATTTTTCCATTCAACTACTCCATTTCGCTGAGATGTTCAAGCAGTAGAGAAATTATGGTCTATTCCATTTGCTGAACAGAATGCTAAGAATCTTGCATTTTAAAATTTTGTTCCATGGTTAGACCTAATAGAAATTAAGGAGGTTCCTAGTTTATTTTCTATTTTCTTGATAAACATGGAGAAGACATCAAAGGATTCTTCTTTAGAAGCAAAAAATAGTGTCCAAGTGAACCAAGAGTAATCATCAATAATGACAAAAACATACATTTTCCTCCTCTTCTTTTTACCCTCATTGACCCACACAAGTCCATATAGACTAGGTCAAGACACTTGGTTGTGCTTACCTAATTCTTTAGATTGAAAGATGATCTCACTTGCTTCCCCTTATACATGCACCACAAATTTTGTCATCTTTGAACTTAGTTTTAGGCAAGCCTATAACCATGTCCTTTGATGCTAGTTTGTTTAATTGTTTTAGACTAGCATGTCCAAGTCTTTTGTGACAAAGTAAGGAGTCATTAGTAATTATACTAAAACATTTCAGATTTGAGTCTTGCATTCAAATGATATCAGCTTTGTACACATTTTGGTATCTCTTAGTTGTTAGAACAATCTCCTTTTTATCCAGCCTTTTAACCCTACAACGTGCAGAAGTAAAAATTACCTTATCACCTTTGTCACACAACTGAGAAATACTTAGAAGATTATTCTTTAGTCCATTCACATGATATACTTCTTCCAAATCTTTTGATTTAGATCTTCCAATAATTCCAACTCCTGTAACAGTACCCTTTTGTCCATTTCCAAATAATACATTCCCCTCTTTGAATTGAGTGAGCGAAAGGAATTTTTTTATCTCCAGGCATATTACGGTTCAAACCGAAAAAACTGACCAAACCAAACTTTTTAAAATTTTGATTTCAATTTTTCAAATTTATTGGTCGGTTTCAGTTTTTCAGATTTATTGATCGGTTTCGATTTTAAATTTTAGAATTTCGATTATTCGGTTTGGTTTTTAGTTTTTAACTAATATAATTCGGTTAAACCGAAAACCCAAAATTTAATTATACTAATGATATACTTTAATGGCCCAATTTAAATATTAATGTGGCCCAATTTAATTTAAAATACACCCAACCCAAATTTACACACTTAACAATAGATTAAAAGTGAAGTCCCAACTCCCAATTCCTAAATCTAAAAATTAAAATCCCTAGACCGTACTTAGTAGTCAATAGACTCTCGCCTCTTGTCTCATCGACACGAGAAACTTGTCAGTCCATTACCGATGTTCTCACGCTGTCACGCACAGACAGGTGTGAGGTGTCTTGTTGTTCGCAGACTTACTCTCCGGTCTCCTCTTTAGACTCAAATCATCGTCAATTAAAATTTTCAACAGTGATTTAGTGAACACTAAACAACTATGTGGGTAATGGGCATTCTCCACTTCTCCTCACTGGTTACGAGTAACGGTAGAGAGACGAGAGTGCTAGAGTTGTTGTGAAGTTGTGATTTAAAATGTGTGTATCATTGCTTTATTATTTATTAAATTTAGGTAAACCAAATATCGAACCAAAATAAATCGAACCGAAATTTTAAAAATTGAACCAAATTGAATTCATTTCAATTTGGTTTGGCTTAGCATTTTCTCCAAAAAAGAAAATCAAAAAATCGAACCGAAATTCACAAACCGAACCGAACCTACCGAACGCCTAACCCTAATTACAGGGATGAATGAGATTACTTTTAGCCCATTTTGGCAATAAGTTGTTGTGCTTCTTTCTATGACAGTTTTAAAGCTATTTTTATTTGTCAATTCAGTACTCCTATTTCTAAACCCATTAGCAACTAGATATTCAGTAGTTGGATGTTCAATTTTATCACAAATATAGCATAAGTCTGCTGTGGTAGCAAGTTCTTTTTGAAATCCTATATCAGCCTTTTCACTGTGATTTCACCACTCAAATGGTTTACAATTTTGGACGAATAAGTCCACCTGTTAGCTTTTTCAATATTCATTTTCATCTTAGAGACTTCTATATTAAGTTTTCTCACTTTTTCTTTTTCACGGAAATTGTCAATTTTTCACATTTTTAGATAAGACTCAACCTTTTATGCGCTTCACTCATGACTCATTTCCCTTTTTCAATAATTGACATCTTCAAAATCTCAGATTTTAAATTCAGATTCAGTGAATTAAGTTTATCAACCTATTTCTTTAGAGCATTGTCTTCTTCATCAATCTCAGTTTTAAAGTTTTTGAGTTTCATGCACTCAAACTTTTGATCGGCAAAAGCATTGAACAGTTGATCTCTTTCATGGGTTAATTCTTTAAAATCATCAATTAAGCCATTCATTAAAGAAGTTAATTTCTCTTTTGGAAAAAGATAAAAATTTTCTTTTAAGTCAAGAATGTTTACCTTGAATTTTCTTTCTTCTTCTTCAAGATCAAAGTCTCCTCTAGCCATGAGCGCGGTTTCATCCACCTCTTCCGTGTCAGATTCTTCATATCATGATCCCCAAGTAGCCTCCATGGCAAATTCTTCTTTTTTCCTTTTGTTTTGCAGCTTTCTCCTTTAATTCCTTTTCAACTTTTTCTTTCCTTTACTCAATTTCCCATTGGGGACATAAGTCCACATTTGTAGCAATCAAATTGAGATTTATCATTTGACCAATTCTTGTTACCTGTTTGTTTCTTATCATATTTTTTCCTCTTTTGAAGAACTTCATAAAATTCTTTGCCTGGAATGCCACTTGTTCTTCATCCAGATCAGATTCTTCAGCATCAAACACTTTCAAAGATAATTATTTTTTATTTAATACTTCCTCCTTCCTGAGATCTTCCATGTTCATCTCATAAGTTCTAAGATTTTCTACCAGTTCATCAAGTTTCATGATAGATATATATTTTACTTCTCTTATAGTAGTGAATTTTACATCCCATTTTGCTTTGGGAGGAACTCTCAGAACCTTATCAACATGTTGCTCAGTACTGAGAATATTTTCTAGTAATGATAACTCATTAATTAAGGCAGTGAGTCTAGTGATCATTTCTAGTAGAGACTCACTCTCCTTCATCCTAAAGATTTCATATTCAGTGAACAACATGGCCACTCTAAACTTCCTAACCTGACAGGTTCTTTCATGAGAATTGGGCAGTACATCCTATATTTGTTTAGTTGTAGTACAATTTGAAACCATCTTGTACTCATATGGTCCTAGGCCACACTATAAAATATATTTAGCCTTCAAATTCTTCCTAAGAGTTTCCAGATCTTCAGCAGAGAAAATCAATCCTTACTTTCGGAACTTGTACTCCTTCCACAGTTTTCATAGGAATGGTTGGTCCTATAGTTATTCGATCTCATAGTTGTAATCTTCAGCTTTCATGAAGTCCTCCATTGAAAAGTTGTAATGACCCATTAGGTCATTTTTTAGTACTAGAGCTTCTAATTTCATAGAAAACTCTTCCGATAGATTCTAAATGGGTATTTTGGACTATTCGTAACTACAATTATATAATTAATGGGACAATTTTAATAATTAATTTAGTTGGTGGTTAAAGAAAATAGTATTAAAATTACTAGTGGGCCACTTTCACCAATTTTATAATTAGTCATGTATAATAATTAGGGTAGTAAATAATCTGTAGAAAGAAAAAAGGGTTTGGGCGAGAAACCATACCTGCAGCATCACAAAGCAATTGCGACTTACACTTCAAGTAAATCATCCACCTAAATTTTGAATTGGGTATATTGGTATGAAATATAGTATTATCATTATTATTATTATGTTGGGTGAAAGAATGAAATTATGGGTGCTATGTGTGTGTGTTTACTGCCGTGTTGCAATTCATGTGAATCCATATATCGATTTAGGACATATTTTAATTATTATTGTCATAATGTGGGTTGTATAGAGAATTAAAAAGATTAAATAGGAGAAGTTTGAAATAAGGCAGTGGTAGCGAAATTGAAACTTGGGTAAAGAATTGGATGGCTCTCATGCCAATCATTGGACAATGATTGCCCTATCATTGGACAATGATTTAGGCTAATAAATGGGGTGGACTAATGCCTACAGTTCAAATATTGGAAATATGTTAGTTTGTCAATTATTTGTAGTACGCTACTCATGTTCGGCATTAGATAATTTATTTAGTTATCACATTATAATTTAAATTTAAATTTATTGAGATATGTAATTTAATATTAGTTTTATTGTATTATTCTAATACCATGAAAGGTATGCTAATTGGAGAAATTAAGACCTACCCTTAGGCTTGAACTTTAGGAAATTGATTATAGATTTGGATGAGTTTTTGGGTCTAGGCTAGACATATAGTAATATGGGTGTCTATAGACTCGTTAACTTACAAATTATGCATACTTGATACATTAGAAACGTTCAAAGACATTGAGGAAAGGAAAAGCATTGGAGAAGTAGCTTACTTGACTTCGGTTCTTCGGTGGAGATAGGTTATGGTTTATTCTATGTAATAGAGAGACTCTTAATAGTGATTGATAGTCATTGAGTGATATTGTGAAATTTCTATGTACTTGGTTGTTGTCGTTTGGATAATTCATGTGTTGTTTGTGATTCATCTGAAATCCCAAGACCGTGAAATTCATAATCTTGCACTTATTCTATTAAAGTGACTTGGTGAAATATTATTAATGAAGTGGAAAGTGATGAAAATAATGATGAATTAACTATGTTGCAGCATCCGGTGCCATGAACCGGCACAATATATTGGGATCGGGTGCCACGAGCCGGCACGGTATTATGGGATCGAGTGTCACATTCTGACATGAAATTATTGGATCGATTGTCACATTCCGACACAGTAACATTAAGTGAAACCATATTAAAATGACTTCATGTACTCAAGCTCAAAGATCCCAATTCCCAAAAGAGCCTGGTGTGGAGGAATGAGTCCTCATGTGTGTTCTTGATATTATTAACTGATTACGTACTTACATTAGTGATGTTGTCACTTGTTCATGTTGTTTGTTGCTTGCCACCTGCTAACTGCCATAGTTGATTTAATACTGTTACTTATTGCATATTAGTTTCTATTTTGAGTTAGTCGATTATATCTACTCAGTACTTGTTGCCCTTTACTGACCCCTACTTGTGTTTTCTTCGTTTTCCTTTTGTGCAGTGCAGCGAGTGTACCATCAACTTAGACTCGTCCTCTGCTCTAGCCAGTCTCCAGCACATTAGATTTTAGGGTGAGCTATTCCCTCTCGCTCGTGTTGGATTCTCTCGATCATGGCATGATGTCCTTAGATTTTGGGCATAGACTATTCTATTTATATATTTTTGTGTCTTTAATACTCTTAAACTTTGTATTTTGAGAGTAGATTTCCTTGATTTCATGACTTTCAGGTTTTGGGAATAATATGTAATAGACTCTAGAGGTTTTTTTATGGTTTACTTTAATAAGGTTTGAGCTTTCGCATTATTATTGTATTTCATAAGTTGAATAATTAATATAAGTTGAGGTTTGAATTCGTTGGTACAACCACCTAGTAGGTTTAGTGTGGGTGCCAATCATGACTCACTTTGGATCGTGACAAGCTTGGTATCAGAGCCTTAAGTTCAGTGATCTCATCATACAAAGACAGGTCTAGTAGAGTCTTGCGAAATGGTACGGGGATGCCTTTACTTTTCTTCTGGAGGATATAGGACTTTAGGAAAACTCATTTCTTTCTTTCTTTCATGATATTACTTGATTCCAGTTAGTAGCTAGGTGATACAAATTGGTATCTAACATTCTTCACTCTATTTCGCACATGGTCAGAACTAGAGCTACAAATGTGGCAACACCAACACTAGCAAGAGAGAATGCATCTGAGCCAACTGCTACGGTTGTAGAGCGAGGGGAAATAGTGACGATAGGCCATGGTAGAGGTCGCGGGAGAAAGCCCACCAGGGCCAGAGGTAAGGCAGCTGGTCCAGCCAGTGATAGGGTAGTGACCCTTCCATCGATCGATAAGGTAGCAAGATAGGGTGATGAGGTGGAGGATGAGCAAATTCATGAGAAGGAAGCACCACCCCAGCCTACTCCAGAGATGATCAATCATGTTCTCACTTATCTCAGCGGGTTATCTGATTAGGGCCAACCACCCCCAGCATTTTCTGCACCCGCACCTCAGGTTCAAGGAGTACAACATGCAGTTGTTGTGGCTCCCTGCATGGATGCATCCTTCGAAACGGGAATATTTCCCCAATTGACTACACGACCTATAATGACTAGTGACCAACATGATCTCTTTATTAAGTTCTTAAAGTTGAAACCTCCGATCTTCAAGGGTACTGAATATGAAGATGCTTATGATTTCCTTGTTGATTGTCATGAGTTGCTTCATAAGATGGATATAGTGGAGCGATTTGGTGTTGAATTTGTGACATACCAGTTTTAGGGAGACGCTAAAATGTGGTGGTGGTCTCATGTTGAGTGCCGACCGGCAAAGGCACTACCTATAACTTGGGCAACATTTTCTAGCTTCTGCATGGAGAAGTATTTTCCCCAGACTTTGAGAGACAATAGGAGAGATGAGTTCTTGAATATAGAGCAGGGGAAGATGTCTGTTGCAGCTTATGAGACCAAATTTTGTGCTTTATCCAAGTATGCCACTCAGCTTTGCTTCCATCCGCAAGAGCGGATTCGCTACTTTGTGAAGGGATTGAGGTCAGATTTGTAGATTTTGGCTTTACAGGTGGTTGCTTCTACAAAATCTATTCAAGAAGTGGTTGATTTTGTGATAGAGGTAGAGGGGGAGAAGCCTGATGACTTCACCAAGGTGTCAACATTTAAGAAGTTTCGTAAGGGAGGTGATTTTAGTTGTTCTTACTTCAGAGGGAAGGGTTCTTGGAGTTATCCATCCTGTCCAATTTAGTCTTCAGTCATCTTCATCTTCACAGAGACCTACTCTCGACTCCAGGACTTGTTATGGATGTGGTGAGGTTGGACATATCAGGATATATTGTTCGAGGTAGAGTCAGGCTCGGTATGATCAGGGTTATAGAGTCCCAGAAGTTAGAGTTAGGGATGGTTATGGTAGAGGCCGTCACTCTGGAGGACGTGGAGGCCAAGGTAATGGTGGTCACTATTCCAGCTGGGGTGGCGGGCAGGTTGGATCTACTGAAGCACAGCCTAGCAGGGGCCATGGTTTGACAAGCGACAAAGCCCATTGTTATGCTTTCCCTGAGAGGCCAGAGGTAGAAGCATCCGATGCTGTTATCACAGGTACTTTTTTTGGTCTGTGGTCGAATGGCTTCCGTATTGTTTGATCTTAGATCCACCTTTTCTTATATATCTTCCTCACTAGCTAATGGACTTGAATTACGTTGTGACTTACTTGACATGCCTATTCGTTTTTCTACTCCTGTTGGTGAGTCTATCTTAGTTGAGAAGGTTTATAGGTCTTACCTTGTAACTTTTGTGGGGAGAAAAACTTATGTTGATTTGATTATTCTGGAGATGGTTGATTTTGACATAATTTTGGCTATGACTTGGCTTTCTCTAAAATTTGCTATCTTAGATTGTAATGCTAAGACTGTGACCTTGGCCAAGCCTGGGATAGATCCACTGGTATGGGAGGGTAACTATATTCCCGCCCCAGTTTGGATTATCTCTTTTCTTCGTGCTAAGAGGTTGGTGAGTAAGGGTTGTTCAGCTTTCTTGGCACATCATAGGGATGATACTTCCAGAGTGCCTTTGATTAAGTCTATTCCGATAATCCGTGAGTTTGTGGATGTTTTTCTTGCAGACCTGCCTGGAATGCCACCAGAAAGTGATATTGATTTTTGTATTGACCTGGATCTAGGGACTCACCCCATTTCCATTCCACCTTACAGAATGGCCAATGGCCCCGGCCGAGTTTAGGAAGTTAAAGGCCCAACTTCAGGAGCTTTTAGGTAAAGGTTTTATTAGACCGAGTGCCTCTCCTTGGGGTGTTCTAGTTTTATTTGTGAAGAAGAAGGATGGTTGTGTTTGGATGTTCATAGACTACGGGCAGCTGAATAAGGTAACTATTAAGAACAAGTACCCCATTCCTCGCATTGATGACTTGTTTGATTAGTTACAGGGTGCTTGTGTCTTCTCTAAAATTGATTTGAGGTCCTGTTATCATCAACTAAAAATGCGGCTAGAGAATGTGCCAAGGACTGCTTTCCGATCAAGGTATGGACATTATGAGTTCTTAGTAATGTCTTTTGGGCTTACGAATGCTCCTTCTGCTTTCATGAGCTTGATGATGGAATTTTTAAGCCATATCTAGATCTCTTTGTTATTGTATTTATTGATGATGTACTTATCCACTCAAAGAGAAGGAAAAAACATGAAGAGCATCTGAGAATTGTATTAGGTTGTTAAGGGAGAACAGGCTTTAAGCCACATTATCCAAGTGTGAGCTTTGGCTCGATTCAGTGTGTTTCTTAGGGCACATGGTTTCTAAGTATGGAGTGATGGTAGATCCCACTAAGATTGAAGAAGTGAAGAGTTGGCTAATGCCTACTAATGTTTCAGAGGTAAGGAGCTTTATTGGTTTAGCTATCTACTATCACTAGTTTGTCAAGGGATTCTCTTCATTGCTTCCCAACTGACCAATTTGACCGAGCAGAATGTTCCATTTGTATGGTCAGATGAGTGTGAAGAGAGTTTTCTGAAACTCAAAACCTTGTTGACTACTGCACCGATTATTGCCTTGCATGTAGAAGGTAAGAATCTCATTGTTTATGGTGATGTATCTTATTCTGGTATAGGTGCAGTGCTAATGCAGGAGAGGAATGTAATTGCCTATGCTTCAAGGAAATTGAAAGTGCATGAACGTAACAATCCGACCCATGATTTGGAGTAGGCTACGGTTGTATTTGCATTGAAGCAGTGGAGGCATTATCTATATGGGGTCAAGTGTGAAGTGTATATACAGATCTTCGCAGATGGCAATATTTGTTCACTCAGAAGGACTTGAATTTGAGGCAGAGGAGGTGGATGGAGTTATTGAAAGACTATCATATTACTATTCTATACCACCCGAGAAAATCTAATGTTGTGGCTGATGCCCTAAGTAGAAAAGCAGGTAGCATGGGAAGTTTAGCCCATTTACAGGTTTCTAGATGCCCATTGGCTAGAGAGGTTCAAACTCTGGCTAATGACTTTATGAGGATGGAAGTAATTGAGAAAGGAGGATACTTGGCCTGTGTGGAGGCAAGATCTTCTTTTCTTGACAAGATTAAAGCAAAGCTGTTTGATGATGAGAAGCTGAGCCAAATTTGTGATATGGTATTGCGATGAGAGGCTAAAGAGGTTGTGATTGATGAGGAAGGCATCTTGAGAATTAAGGAGCGGGTATGTTTGCCCCGTGTTGATGATTTGACTCATATTATTATTGCAGAGGCTCATAGTTCGAGGTATTCTATACATCCTGGTGCAACCAAGATGTATCGTGATCTGAGACAGCGTTATTGGTGGAGTAGAATGAAGCGTGACATTGTTAATTTTGTTTCCCAATGTCCGAATTGTCAGCATGTAAAGTGGAGCACTAGAGGCCTGGAGAGACACTTCTGAGAATGCTCATTCTTGAATGAAAGTGGGAAAGAGTTGCAATGGACTTTGTGGTTGGTCTTCCAAAGTCATTGGGTAAGTTTAATTTTATTTGGGTAATTGTTGACAGGTTAACTAAGTTTGCTCACTTCATTCCTATCTAGGTGACTTATAATGTAGAGAAGTTAGCCAAACTCTATATTCACGAGATTGTTCGATTGCATGGAGTTCTGATTTCCATCATATCGGATAGAGGTAAGCAATGTTTTTCTAACTTTTGGAGGACCTTGCAGGCCAAGTTAGGTACTAGATTGGATCTTAGTACCGCATTTCACCCTTAGACTGATGTCCAGTCTGAGCAAACAATTCAAGTGTTGGAGGATATGCTTCGTGCGTGCGTGATAGATTTTGGTGGTCATTGGGATCAGTTCTTACCCTTGGCAGAGTTTTCGTACAACAATAGATATCACTCGAGTATTGATACGGCCCCATTTGAGGCATTGTATGGGAGGAGATGTAGGTCTCCCATTGGTTGGTTTGATGCATTTAGGGTGAGACCTTGGGGTACCGATCTTTTGAGGGAATCATCAGAGAAGGCGAAATTCATTCAGGAGAAGCTTCTAGCAGCTCAAAGCAGGAAGAAGGAGTATGCAGATCAGAAGGTCATGGACTTGGAGTTTATGGAGGGAGAGCAAGTGTTATTGAAGGTTTCACCAATGAAGGGTGTGATGAGGTTTGGTAAGCAAGGTAAGCTTAGTATGAGGTATACTAGGCCGTTTGAAGTTCTTAAGCGTGTGGGAGAGGTGGACCATGAATTGGCTTTGCCTCCAGGGTTGTCCAGAGTACACCCGATATTTCAGGTGTCTTTGTTGAAGAAATATCATGGTGATGGAAACTATATTATTCATTCGGATTTGGTCCTACTTGATGAGAATCTATCTTATGAGGAGGAGCCTATAGATATTTTAGATATAGAGGTCCGCAAGTTGAGGTCAAGGGAGATTGCATCTGTCAAGGTTCAGTGGAACAATCGGCTGATTGAAGAGTCCACTTGGGAGGCTGAGGCTGAGGCTGATATGCACGAAAGATATCCACACTGTTTTGTCGATTCAGTTACCCTTCCTTACCCTTGCCTTCTTTTGATCGCTCGAGGATGAAAACTCTGATTATGTACTTACATTAGAGATGTTGTCACTTGTTCATGTTGTTTGTTGCTTGCCACCTGCTAAGTGCCATAGTTTATTTCATACTGTTACTTATTGCATATTTGTTTCTATTTTGATTTGGCCGATGATATCTACTCAGTACATGTTGCTGTGTACTGACCCCTACATGTGTTTTCTTCATTTTCCTTTTGTGGAGTGCAGTGAGTGTACCATCAACTTAGACTCGTCCTCTGCTCTAGCCAGTCTCCAGCACATCAGATTTGAGGGTAAGCTATTCCTTCTAGCTCGTGTTGGATTCTCTTGATCATGGCATGGTGTCCTTAGATTTCGGGCATAGACTATTCTATTTATTTATTGTGGTGTCTTTAATACACTTTGACTTGGTATTTTGAGAGTAGATGTCTTTGATGTGATGACTTTCAGATTTTGGAAATAATATGTACTAGACTCTATTGGTTTTTTATGGTTTACTTTAATAAGGTTTGAGCTTCCGCATTATTGTTGTATTTCATATGTTGAATAATTAATATATGTTGGGGTTTGTATTCTTTGGTCCGCCCCCCTAGAAGATTAAGTGTGGGTGTCAATCATGACTCGTTTTGGATCGTGACAAAAGCGAAGGTCTAATTTTTAATTATCCTTCACTATGCCTAATAGGTAGTGCAGAATTCATCATGATCTTATCTTAGGTGTTAACTTTAATTAGATAACTTGGCTCTGATACAAATTGATATTCTATACTATCTAGAATTAAGTTACTTAACTTTAACTTTTTTTGCCTAAATGAAATGAGTTGCGTAACGTATTTCAGTAAAGTAATAAAAACAACAAATTAAGAACATAGTGTTTTACGTGGATACACTCAGCTAAAAAGGTGTAAAAACTATGACTTGTACAATTATAGGATTTCTTCCCAACTTCACTAAATTCAACGAGCTTTGCAACAACAGATTACAAAACTATGTAACCTACAACCTTTCTAAGGTATGTGTTCCCGAGTCTTCGAGCTTTCCTCAACTTGAAGACTATAATCCTACTTCAGTTTATAACTCACTGAGCTAAAGATATATCAAGACTCAAACACAAAGAAAAACTCCTAGAACATAAACTCTATAATAGGACCTGGTTCTTCAAAGTGTTTCTTCAATATTCAACAGCACCATGAAAAGTCAATATGCCAATTGCCTTTCTGATATGTAAGTGCGTAAGTATTCAGAAGCACTCTCTCTCTATTTAAAGAGAGATCCTCAGAGAGTTCCATTTTACAAACTCCTCATCAAAGTCGAACTCTTATATGAACCAGTCTCTTTGGTCTTTGAGTTCTTCGTTGAGTTGAACTCCTCCTTTCTTCAGACTTCTTTCTTTTTTAGTGTTGTAGTCACACTTCAACTCTATCCTTCATCACTTGTTTCTTTTCTTTTAAGATTATCAAATTATCCATTCCTTGCCTTTTGTCTTTTGCCATTTGCCTTTTTGTCTTTATTCATTTTACAAGCCTTCCCTTGATTTCAAGATTCGTGACATTGTACCTTTGGACCATGCTTACTGACATGTTTTAGTTTTCTTCATCAATCATCAAAACTTCATAAACCCCACACTAAGGCATGTCAACAATCATATTCTTGGTGGCATAGAAGTTAATTCATAGCAGTCATCAGGTAAAAGATTTCGGAGACTACCAAGTTTACCTGTTTGTTTTGGAAAGCAAGAAAGTAAGTATCAAAAATTTGCAGGTTTTGAAGCTTGCATAACTGCTTTGGAAGACAACACATCATATTGACAGACACGTTTGAGTATCTTAAATGTACTAGATCTCCAACGGAAGACGGTAACAGCTTATGTAGTAAGTGACTTAGATTAAGAACCCGCAATGAGACAAACTTTTGCAAGAGAGAAAGAGAGTGAGAAGACACCAATTCAGCGAAACCAATGGACATCATATGTGAGTAACTTTTTTACATTTATTTCGCAAATATTGTGCTTGATGTGCTTGCCAAAAACAGAGATGTAGCCAAATCATGGATGAGATCATGCATCTTGAAATAAGTTTTACCCTATTTAACTTCAATATCTTGGAAAAAGACCTCAAGTATAATTCATTCCATACTTCATTTTACCTACATATTCTAGCTCCAATTTTCCTTTCAATAAAAGAAAATAGTGTGCCATCCATAAAGCGATCAGATTTTCCTTTCCATTTTAGTTTCCTTCGGGAACACCACACAATAGACAAAGCAGTCTCAAATCAAGTGAAAGATGATGATAACTAAGTCTTAGGGCAGGCAGAATAGAACTATCATATTGAAGCAAATTCTAAATCTCACTATCTCTCACATTTTCCCATTCTTTGTCCACTCTCTTGAAGCTCACAATACCTCCAAGAGTCTTGGTTGCTAAAGTTACACCACCACATTTTTTCACAATCTCCTTTCCGATAGCCACAAGGTTAGTCCAAATGCACATTACATGATCAACAACAAGCAATCTTCTTGAGACAGATTTTACAATTCATATGATTGCATAGTTTCCATAATTGATCTAACCTTTTGAAGACGAGTAGTGGTAAGAAAAGCGACACCACTTGCTCCAACCTTCAAGACCTCTCTTAAATTATCCCACTTCTCTTGATCTTCATTCCAAACATCATATAAGACAATCAAGTATCTTTTTCCATTCAACTACTCTTGGAGCCAAGTCCATGTCACCAAGTGACTTTCCTTCAATAGATTTTACAATTGTCTTTATCAACCACTTCTCATCAAAATCATTAGAGACACAAACCCATATTTCGGTATAGAAATGCCCAGTTACTCTCTGATCATTGAAGGCCATTTGGGCAAGACTCGTCTTTCCTAGCCCCCCATACCAAGTATTGGGAGGATTGAATCTTCTTGGATATCACTAACATTGTTAACCAGGATTTTCACTATGTCATCTTCCTCTTTTCCCCTTCCATAAACTTGTGGTTCAGTTAATATAGAACTGGATGCAAGCAATGTCCACATGAAAATATTGTTACATTCAAGCTCATTAGGAGCCAATAGAAAATAGAGAACACTTTGCACAATATACTCCTTTACTATCGAAAACACTTTAAATATACCTATTGTTATATGTTTGGTCCAAATATAATCCAACGGAAAGACACGTGACAAGCACATATTCAACTAATTCACACCCAATTTTTTTTGTTGCTCCTCTGTATCATGATTTAAATTTGGTAGCTTTATTAGAGGATTATAAAGTCACTCTCTTCCAGCTTAATAAGTTTCTATTCCATTTTTGTAGGTTTATCATTTCTAAGAATTTTCCATTATCGTACCATGATATTATTTTGCTGAACTTGGTACATTAAGGAAAGAAATGTACTATGGAATACTATGCTCCGATTGTATCCTCTATAATCTATATTCCACTGTGAAAGAAATCCAGCAACTTCCCAACATTGCCAAAGGGGCATACCTTCTGGATAAATGCCAAATTTCTTGTATTAGGAAAAAATATAATAAGGCCAACTTTTTTGTTAGCTGATTCTCTTGTATATGAACATGCCAGTAGAGTTATATCCCCTTATGAGAAACTCTTTGCTGGCCTTTTGCCGTAACTAATTCACCATTGTGTTGTAATAGAGGTAAGGCCTAGCCCCTTCCTCTTTTGTACTTCATAAATATAATACGATCCAACTTTATTAACTCTATATCATATCATACTATTCTATAAGTGAGATGTTACAAAGTTGAAAGTTGAGATATTTTAAAGGCATAATACATAAATATGCCCTTTAACTTGGCCTTAACTCACATTTATTCCCTCCAACTTTGGGTATGCACAAGTAGACACTTTAACTTGTATAAAGTTTAACAAATAAACACACGCGTCCTACGTAGCATCCTATAAGGCAATTTGAGTCTTATGTGACATCCTATGTATATTATGTCACATAGGACTAATGTGTCTGCTTGGTCAACTTTATACATGATAAAGTGTCTAATTATGCATACCTAAAATTGAAGAACATAAATGTGAAATGAGGCAAAGTTATTGATGAAGGGTATTGTTGTTTTTTGTATGTGATGCTAAGTGTTGTCAACTTAGTACTTTTGTCTTGATATTTTGTTGTAACCTTAGGATTATCTTTTCTGTAAAGTCCTAGAATGCATAAGGTAGAAGTAATGTGTGGTGGAGCTTTATTCAAGCTTAATACAAGGAGGCATGTTCCAAGATTTAAGGGATTGGACAGACCACTTTATGTATCTATATATGGTGTAAACTTATGTTGTAGAAATGAAAAAATCAGCTCCACTTTCTTTGGATTTCCTCTCATTTTCATGTTTGTTTTCCCTTTCTCTCCTTCAAATGGTATCAGAGCATAATTGATCTTTGAGGGACTATTTTTTGAGAGAAAAACACAGCAAGAACACCTATCAAGTTTAACTTGTTCAGGTCTCTTTCTGTTCAGTTACCTTTCAAAGGCTTCTACCAGCTCTCCTCTTTCACCCTCTATCTTTAATGGTGAGAACTACCAAGTTTGGGCAGTGAAGATGAAAACATACTTAAAGGGTCTTGGAGTTTGGAAGTATGTTGAGGAAGATAGTTCTCCGGGAACCTTTGAGAGCAAACCTAACTCTTCAACAGATCAAAAGTCATGAAGAAGAGATCGCAAAAGGTCCAAAAGCGCAGTCTTCATTCACACAGCTGTCTCAGATTCAATTCTTACAAGGATCATGACATGTGAATCTGCCAAAGAAGCTTGGGATATGCTGAAGCTAGAATTTCAGGGAAGTGATAGGATGAGGCAAATGCAAATATTGAATCTAAGAAAAGAATTTGAGATGTTAAGAATGAAAGAGGCCAAAAAGGTGAAAGATTATATTGATAGAACCATGAAAATTGTCAATCAGATCATATTGTAAGGGGAAAAAGTAGAAGAATAGAGGATTGTTGCGAAGGTGATGGTGACACTTCCAAAAAAGTTTGAAGCAAAAATTTCCTCAATTGAAGATACTTGGGATATGTCTTGTGTCACATTGACTGAACTATCCAATGCTCTTCTAACTGTGGAGAAAAGGAAAGTTTTTAGAGAGGAAGAGAATTCAAGTGAAATCACTCTAGTGGTTGTTCAAAGATCTAAAGTTCAATTTGACGGTGAATCAAAAAGGCAACCAAATGGAAAACATGGTAAGGAGAAGAAGGAGCAATATAACAACCGAGGGAGATATAGTTGATCCAAGTATTCACCTTGTCCCTATTGTAAAAAGACCAATCATATAGAAACGTTTTGCTAGTACAGACCTAGAGTTCAATGCGAGGTCTGCAAATAGTTTGGTCATGTGGATAAAGTGTGCAAAACAAGTCAATCAATCAACACGAGCTCAAGCCCTGCCAGCTCAAGTTACTGAAAATGTTGAAGATCATGAAGAAAAGTTGTTTGCTGCTTCTATTGCTAGAGAATGCAATATGGCAACTCAAGATCATGATGTGTGGCTTGTTGATAGTGAATGCACGCATGACATGACAGTTAATTTGAATAATTTTGAATGGCTGGACAAAAATTATTTCTCCAAAGCCAGACTTAGAGATGGCAGACTTGAAGATGCAAAGGGAAAAGGAGCAGTTACTGTTGAAACTCCCTCAAGTATGAAGCTTATATCTGATGTATTATTTGCTCCTGAAATTAGCCAAAGCCTTCTCAGTGTTGTCCAATTGCTTGATAAAAATTATGCCTCGTTATTTAAAGATAAAGCATGTGAAATCATGGATCCAACTGGTATAAAGTTGCTCTCCGTCAAAATGAACAATAGAAGTTTTCCTCTTGATTGGAAACATACTGAGATTGGAGCTCATGTTGGCATACAAGATGAAACTTATGTATGGCATAAAAGGCTTGTTCACACTAATTTTAAATCCTTAAAAATGATAAAAATAAAAAAATAATAATAAGGAACTTGTGACACATATGCCTGACATAAATGAAACCTCTAATGTATGTGGGGTTTGTCAAATTGGAAAGCTAAGTCAATCACCATTTCCTATTAATTAAGCCTGAAGAGCTACTAAAAAACTCCAACTAATACACATTGATGTCTGTGGACCTATGAGCACTCCTTCTTATAATGGCAGCAAATATTTTCTTTAATTCATTGATGACCTTACGAGGTTTTGTTGGGTTTACTTTCTGAAACATAAATCTGAAGTATTTGTTGTGTTTCAAGAGTTTAAAGCAATTGTTGAAAACCAATATGGCTCTTTGATAAAATCTTAAGGTCTGATAATGGGACTGAGTTCACGTCTAATCAATTCAAGGATTTTCTTCAGAAAGCAGGAATTCATCATCAACTTACAGTCACTTACAAACCACAACAAAACGGTGTAAGTGAAAGGAAAAATAGGCTCATTACGAATATGTCTATGTGTCTTCTATTTGAGAAAGGCCTGCCTAAGGTGCTATGGGGTGAAGTTGTCAATACTGTTGTATATCTTCATAATAGATTACCGACAAGGGCAGTTGAAGGAATGACTCCATACGATGCAAGGATTGGAAACAAGCCATTAGTTACTCATCTTAAAGTATTTAGTTGTATCTGTTACTCTTATATTCCTGAAGTTAAAAGGGATAAACTTGATCAAAGAGCTTATGTTGGAATATTTGTGGGATAGAGCAACAATTCTAAAGGCTATAGGATTGTCACGATCCGATCTCTCGAGTCATGATGGCGCCTACCACCCCACCAGTAGGCCAGCCAAAACCCTATCCTGGAACTTAACAGTAATGGAACTAAGGGTGGAAACTAACCTCAGCTAAGCGGAAACACACAATAAGAACACATAAGAGAAGGCGGAAATGAAACCAAACTATATATACAAGACACTTCCCAGAACCTGGAAGTCACAAGTACAGAACTACTAACAAGAGTACAAGTCCAAAAAGTGGACCACGGAAACAGACTGTCTCGAAAGCAAAAGACAAGTCAAATATAAATACAGAAGGAGACAGATAATCCCAGAACGCCATATGCTCACCCTCGTCTCCTGGATAGATAGTTGTAGGCTCGAACTCAACGCTGAGAACTGGTGCTCGGACCTGCATCACGAAAATAGATGCAGAGTGTAGCATGAGTACCAAAATAACAGGTACCTAGTAGGAATCATAGGCCGACTAAGCAATAAAGGTAAAAATAGGCAGACAAGATAGAATCAAACACAACAGAGGTCACAGAACCGGAATAGAGTAAACAGAAAGCAAAGCTAACAATATCACAACTAACCCAACTGGGCCCCCCATAAGACCCGCTAGGCACACTCAAGCACAGATAAACAAGAACCCGAACGGACCCCCATAAGCCTGACAGGTACACAGAGAATCTACGCTACGAAAACAAGGGAACCCAACCCCAAAAGCCTTATCACCCATGGGCCCGAACCTAATAAAGACAGCACCTGGGTCTCGAACCTAACCATCAGTCTCAAGCTGGAAATAACAGACTCTAACTTGTAACGTCAGCCTTGGACTAGAAATAACAGACTCGAACCGTAAATAATAAAACCTGGGCCTCGAACCCAAACCATCAGTCTCAAGCTAGAAATAATGAACTCTAACCATGTTACGTCAGCCTCGGACTGGAAATAATAGCCTCGAACCCGAACCATCAGTCTCAAGCTAGAAATAATGGACTCTAATCGTGTAATGTCAGCCTCAGACTGGAAATAACACCTCTCACTCAACAGTCTCAAGCTGAAAATAGCGGACTCTAACCGTGTAACGTCAGCCTCGGACTGGAGCCAGCAACCCTTGCTCAACAGTCTCAAGCTGGAAATAATGGACTCTAACCGTGTAACGTTAGCCTCGGACTGGTGCTAGCTGCCTCGAACCGAATCAAGCCACCACAAACAAACTCAACACAAGGCAAGACACTGTGGGACGCCTCCCCCACAAGGATAACCACTGAAGGCTCCCAGCCTATCACAACTCAACCATCAATCAGTGCAATAGCTAAATTTTCTGGCAACACCCCAGAATCGCAGAGATACAAAGAGAAAGAATAGAAAATCCAAAAAGCATGAAAACACCTAAACTAAGGCCCATACTATCAGACCCAAGTCTGCTATACCAGTCTACAAGGATCTAGTCCATCTGAATCGACGTGGATACATACTCAAGTCAATCAGGTGCATAGGACTAAGGCAACACTACCCTAGCCTATTCTAAGGTCAAAACTTTACCACAAACAACAAAACACAAGAAAATAACCCGAACCCACGCATGCAACAACAAATAACCACCCAACAGATAACCCACAACGAATCATCAACAACCCGAATCAACAATCTACCCTAAAACAATATACTAATCCCGAACAGTCCAGAAATCAACTCTAAACGAAGAAAACGGAGAAGAAGAACAGAAGTACTAACTACCCAATCCCAGGTTCACACAAGTCAACAAGTAATCACGCATTCAAGCTCAATCTAAGAAGAAGGGAAGTCGTAACCTACCAGAAGGCCGATCACGCGCCCTCCAAGTCTCTCTGTCGGAGCGTTTCCCTTACAAACGGCCTCAGACTGCTGCAACACTGTCACAAATAGAGTCACAACGTCAATACGGTCGTTTAGACACTAAAATCATCAAAATCGGAGACAGACCAAATTCGGATTCAAAATCAAGAAATGCGGGACCCGCTCTGGAATTTCTGGAATTGACTCCTTGAAGAGGTCCTAAACCTTCCCTCGAGCTTGTGTTCCAAAACGGAGCACCTCTCGAGGCTCGGAACAGCTCCATGCAACAACAAACAAAAATGCAAAACTTTACAAAAAAAGAGACTTGAGGCAGCAACTTACAATGCAGATACACCACAATTTGAGACTTTCCGGCACGCTCCGGACAGTCACTCGCATATCCAACAATATTCCGAGCACCTGAGACTTCGAAGCACCAAAAATGGAGCTCTAGAACTCGAGATATCGAAGTTCACAATGAAGAAGAAATCATAAATTAATCACCAAAAAGATGATGGCAGCAGCTTCGAACTTAAATTCACCTAAACGAGGGTTCACCAACACAATCCGATCAATCCACCATGTAGCCACAATCTCCATGATCATACAGGACTTCGAATCACTCAAATCGGAGCTCGGATGAGGGAGAAATCGCCATTTGAAAATGAGGGCTAAAAGCTGCAATTTCTGGTTTATAAAAACCAAAACTATTTGCTAAAAACTGCAATTCTAATCGTTAAAAAGTCTAAATTCTGGTCGCTAAAGGTCTGCACCAGCAACCAGATTTTTGCTATTTTTCAAAGTGTCCGAAAGGATCCTTGGAATTCGTTCGGGACCCGATGAAAATAAACCAGATATGCTACCCCACTAAATTTGACATTCTGAATTCAATGGCGCAGTCAAAATTTTCATACGAGGTCATTGCGACAAGAAGTGGGTCCCACACCCAAATGTCATTTTTAGCCAACTTCTATCGAGGGCCTCGAAATTAGATCGAAAGCCTCGGAAAGCGCACCAAAGATCATTCTAGACCAAACTCGGCATTTCGAAACTAACCACGCTGACGAAATTCTCATCCGAGCGTGTTTACCAAGAATGTTGACCAAAGTCAACTTTAAGCCAAATTTCAAAGGCTAACCGAAAGCCCCGAGAGTTAGGCCAACCATGCTTCTAGCCTAATTTGGCCGCTCCGGAGTTAATGGAACCGTCAGAATTCCCATCTGACGCTGTTTATCTGAAGTTATGCTCGAAACCAACTTTTCAAGGTTCAAAAGCTCCAGAACAGGAAAACAGGAATAAAAACCAAACGAGCGACCTGGCGACTGAAGCTATAGTGCCAGCAAGTCAGAAATGACTTGAGATCACTACAGGAAAGCTCTAACCGATAGAAAAGAGGCACAAACACGCAAATGACCTGAAGGGTCATTACTGCATCCACTACTAAAAGGACTTTCGTCCGTGAAAGTAAGAGTCAAGAAGTACCTGAGGGCTCAAATAAGCTGGGGAATTGCTCTCGCATCTCCCGATCGGTCTCCCAGGTAGCCTCCTCAACTGGACGGTGCCTCGAATGGACCTTAACTACAGGATTGGCTCTCGACCTCAATGCCTCACATCTCTGGCCAAAATAGCAACTGACTCCTTAATATAGGTCAGGCGATCATCCAACTCAACGGTATCAAACTGGAGCACATGGGACTCATCTGGAACATACCAACACAGCATCGAAACATGGAAAACTGGATGAATAGCTGAGAATGCTGGAGGTAAAGCTAACTCATAGGCCACCTCACCAACTGTCCTCAAAATCTCAAAAGGTCCAATATACCTGGGCTAAGCTTGCCCCGCCTCCCAAATCTCATCGCGCCCTTCATGGGCGATACTCGGAGGAATACTCTATCACCCACGGTAAATCTCAACGTCGATGCATGCAATCTGCATAACTCTTTTGTCTACTCTGAGCCGTCCTGAGCCTATCCTGAATCAATCTCACATGCTCCAGTGTCTCCTAGAATAGATCTGTACCCCTCGGCCTAGGCTCCGTAGACTCAAACCAACCAACTGGAGTGCGAAAATGCCTACCATATAAGGACTCAAATGGGGCCATCTGAATGCTGGAATGGTAGCTGTTGTTGTACGCAAACTCCGCCAAATGCATGAACTGGTCCCATTGGCCTCCAAAATCCATAACACAGGCCCGCAGCATATCCTCAAGAGCCTGAATAGTACGCTCCGACTGGCCATCGATCTGCAGGTCAAAAGCTGTGCTAAGATCGACACGGGTGTCCAACTCCTCCTGAAGTACTCTCCAAAAGTTGGAGGTGAACTGTGATACTCGGTCTGAAATGATAGAAACAAGCACACCATGTAAACGGACTATCTCCCGAATGTAGATACGGGCTAACCTCTCAGCACTGAAAGAAGAATGAACTGGGATGAAATGTGCTGACTTGGTCAATCGATCCACAATGACCCAAATGCTATCAACACCTCTAGAAGTCCATGGCAATCCCACAACAAAGTCCATGGTGATGCGCTCCCACTTCCACTCAGGAATAGGTAATCTCTGCAACTCTCCACCATGCCTCAAATGCTCGACCTTCACCTGCTGGCAACACAAGCAATGTGACACATAGTCTGAGATGTCCCTCCTCATACCGCTCCACCAGTAGTGCTGCCTCAAATCACGATACATCTTAGTTGTGCCCGGATGGATGGAATATCTGGAATCATGGGCCTTGCTAAGGATCAGCTAGATCAAATCACCAACTCTAGGAACACATAAACGGCCAGCAAACCTCAAAACCCCATCTGAATCTAGGGTAACTTGTCCAACATCACCTACAAAAACCCTACCTCTGAGTGCCACCAACGCCTGATCCTCAAACTGACGACTACGGATCTGATCAAGTAGAGATCACTGAACCCCCACATAAGCTAACATCCGGTTGGAATCTGAAATATCAAGTCTGATCATCTGATTAGCTAAAGACTGGATGTCCATAGCCAAGGGTCGCTCCAAAATAGAAAGGAAGGCTAGACTACCCAGACTCCCTACCCTCCGACTCAAGGCGTCTGCTACTACATTTGCCTTGCCCAGGTGGTAGAGAATAGAGAGATCATAGTCCTTCAGGAGCTCAATCCAACGGTGTTGCCTCGAATTAATATCCCTTCGGCACATAATGTACAGAAGGTTCCGATGATCAGTATAGATCTCACAATGAAGTCCATAAAGGTAATGCCTCAAGATCTTAAGCGTAAAATCTACCGCTGCCAACTCTAGATCATGAGTGGGGTAGTTGCGCTCATGTAACTTAAGCTGCCTCGATGCATAAACAATAACCCGGTCCTGCTGCATCAGAACATAACCCAAACCAACGCTGGATACATCACAATAAGCCATGAAGCCCTCGCCCTCAACTGGAAGAGTCAATATAGGAACGGTGGTAAGCAACCCCTTGAGCCTCAGAAAGCTCCTCTCACACTCCTCCGACCACACAAAGGGAACATCCTGACGGGTCAACTGAGTCAGAGGTGCTGCTATAGTGGTGAAACCCTCGACAAAGCACCTGTAGTACTCTGCCAATTCGACGAAGCTCTAAATCTCAGTCACAGATGTGGGCCTAGCCCAATCACGAATAGCCTCAATCTTCACCGGATCCACCATAAGGCCATCTTTGGACACCACGTGCCCCAAGAATGCTATAGACTCAAGCCAAAACTCACACTTTGAGAACTTGGCATAAAGTCGATGATCTCTCAAAGTCTAGAGCACTATCCTTAGATGCTGCTCATGCTCACCATGGCTCCACGAGTATACCAAGATATCATCAATAAAAACTATGACGAAGGAGTCTAGATACTACCTGAATACACGAGTCATCAAGTCCATGAAAGCAGCAGGGTATTAGTCAACCTAAAATACATCACTAGGAACTCATAATGGTCGTAACGAGTCCTAAAGGTTGCCTTAGGGATGTTCACTGCTCTAACCCTCAACTGATGGCAGTCAGATCTCAAGTCAATCTTCGAAAACACTGCAGCACCCTGAAGCTGGTCAAATAGGTCATCAATACGAGGCATGGGGTAACAATTCCTCACCGTCACCTTATTCAGCTGCCTGTAATCAATACACATCCGCATGGTGCCATCCTCCTTCTTCACAAACAAAATTGGGGCACCCCAAGGCGATACACTAGGTCGAATGAACCCTTTACCCAAGAGGTCCTGAAGCTGAACACTGAGCTCCTGGAGCTCTGTCGGTGCCATACGGTACGGTGGGATAGAAATAGGATGAGTGCCCGGATCCAGATCAATGGTAATTCAATATCTCACTCTGGGGGTAAGCTAGGAAGGTCGTCAGAAAACACATCAGCAAACTCTCGGACTATAGGCACTGAATCAACTGTAGGGCCCTCCCTACAACATCTCTAACATACGCCAAATACGCCAAACATCCGCCAGCCACTAGCCTCCGAGCCTAAACATAAGAAATCACTCCGACCGGAGTGTGACTATGAGAGCCCTGCCACACCACCGGTGGAATACCAGTCATGGCTAAAGTAACGGTCTTGGCATAGCAATCCAAGATGCCCCGGTGAGGGGATAGTCAATCCATGCCCAGGATCACATCAAAATCTACCACACAAAGCACAATCAGATCGACCAGAGTGTCCTGCCCCCGAATAGTCACCACACATGATCTACAAACCCAATCCACTACTAAGGAATCCCACACTGAGGTCGAAACACGCAAAGGTACAGATAAGGGCTCAGGACTCACTCTCAATCGAGGCACACAATAAGCCGACATATACGAATAAGTAGAATCAGGATCAAATAAGGCTGAAGCGGACTGATGGCATAAAAGAACCGTACCTGTGATCACATCATTAGACGCCTCGACCTCTTCTCTGGCTGGAGCTGCATAGAAATGGCCCTGGGTGCCTCTACCCCATTCATCCACTCTATCGCCTATCCTGCCTCCCTGAGGACCTCCCTGAGCACCCTGCTGCTGACCTCCTCCCCTAGCTGGAGGTGTTACCGCTGAAACCGGTCTCGCCTCCTGAGGAGTTGGTAAACTTGATCTAGAGACAGGGCACTCCCTAGACCAATGACCAAGCTCCCCACAAGTGAAGCAACCCTGCGAAGACTTGCTCACCGCTGAAGGCTGGCCACCCCGACTTGATGAACCTGCCTGGAACCCACCTCGACCCTGAGGCCAGCACTATGCCCACTTTGACGGTGCTAATCACCCTTCGAGATCTGTAATGAAGCCTGGAATGGCTGACTGGGCTGACCTGGCTAGAACCTCTAATGAACCCAATCTCAAGTATCCCTCGGCCTATGACGGGTCCCGTCGTAGCTATCATCTGGCCTGGCCCTCTTGCCGTTGCCCCCGTAGGCCTTGCGATGGAGCTGCTCAATGGTTCGGGCATGGTCCACTACATCCAGAAAAGAAAGGCCCGCTGATAACATAGACTGCGACTCAATCCTCAACTACAGCCTCAAACCTCTAACAAAACATCAGACCCGCTTCTCTTCTATAGGTAGAATCATGGTGGCATAACGGGACAACTCAAGAAATCTGGCCTTATACTTGGATACTATCATGAAGCCCTGCTCCAACCTCGAGAACTCATCACGAAGTCGATCCCTGACATTCTGTGGAATAAATCTTGCTAGAAAAGCCTCTAAAAACTCCATCCATAATACCGGTGGTGATCCAGCTGGTCTAGTCTCGATGAAAGAACGCCACCACTGTCTGGCCGGTCGGTCAGGCTGATATGTCGTGAGGTCGACTCCACTAGGCCCAAGGTCTGCAATCGCTCCCAGCAAGTAGTAATAAACTCATAGGCGTCCTCCCCTACAGCCCCAAAAAACCTCGGCGGTGATAGCCTGAGAAACACCCCGAGCATCTTCTACTTTTGCAATGGCATAACCCCGTCCAAAGGGTTCGACTGAATAGCGGTCGGTGCCGGTGGCTGCTGAACCTCTAGAGCCGTTGTTGCAGGCTGACCCTGCGATGCTGGAACCAGCTCTGGAACTGGCTCTGGGGCCGGCTGCTGCTGCTGCTGCATACCCCCGAAAGCAACTAGAATCTGGGCAAGCATGCCCTGAAGATCAGAGGCGGCAGCTGATGCAGGTGGTGGCTGGGCAGGTCCCTACCTCACCAGTTGAGGAGGAATCTGCTCTCTACGAGGCTCCGCCTCCGGCTCCGGAGTCCTCGCTCTATCGCAGTCTGCTATCATAGCACCACCTTGACCTCAGAGTTGACCTCTATTGTGCGTGCGAGCCATCCTGCATAGATTGAAGCAAGTGAGATTTGATGAAACCATCAGACACAACGTACGAACAGGATTCAAAATAGGGAAACCTCCTACGGACACCCTGTAGCCTCCCATAGACAAGTCAGGGACGTCTCCACGCCGATCTGCAGGACTCTACTAGATGCTAGCTCTGTACAAGTGAGATCAACGAACCTGGGGCTCTGATACCAACTTGTCACGACCCGATCTCTCGAGTCATGATGGCACCTACCACCCCATCAGTAGGCTAGCCAAAACCCTGTCTCAGAACTTAACAGTAATGGGACTAAGGGTGGAAACTAACCTCAGCTAAGCGAAAACAAACAATAAGAACACATAAGAGAAGGCGGAAACAAAACAAAACTATATAAAAAAGACACCTCCCAGAACCTGAAAGTCACAAGTACAGAACTACTAATAAGAGTACAAGTCCCAAAAGTGGACCACAGAAACAGACTGTCTCGAAAGCAAAAGACAAGTCAAATATAAATACAGAAGGAGACAGGTAATCCCAGAATGCCATCTGCTCACCCTCGTCTCCTGGATAGACAGTTGTAGGCTCGAACTCAACGCTGAGAACTGGTGCTCGAACCTTCATCACAAGAACAGATGCAGAGTGTAGCATGAGTACAAAAACAATAGGTACCCAGTAGATATCATATGCCGACTAAGCAAGAAAGGTAAAAACAGGCAGACAAGATAGAATCAAACACAACAGAGGTCACAGAATCGGAATAGAGTAAACAGAAAGCAAAGCTAAGAATATCATAACTAACCCAACTGGGGCCCCCATAAGACCCGCTAGGCACACTCGAGCACAGATAAACAAGAACCCGAACGCACCCCCATAAGCCCGACAGGTACACAGAGAATCTACGCTATGGAAACAAGGGAACCCAACTCCAAAAGCCTTATCACCCATGGGCCCGAACCTAATAAAGACAGCACCTGGGCCTCGAACCCAACCATCAGTCTCAAGCTGGAAATAACAGAATCTAACCATGTAACGTCAGCCTCGGACTGAAAATAACAGACTTAAACCGTAAATAATAGAACCTGGGTCTTGAACCCAAACCATCAGTCTCAAGCTTGAAATAATGGACTCTAACCGTGTAACGTCAGCCTCGGACTTGAAATAATAGCCTTAACCGTAAATAATAGAACCTGGGCCTCGAACCCAAACCATCAATCTCAAGATGGAAAGAATGGACTCTAACTGTGTAAAGTCAACCTCGAACTGGAAATAACACCTCTCGCTTAATAGTCTCAAGCTCAAATAACGGACTATAACCGTGTAATGTCAGCCTCGGACTGGAGCCAGCAGCCCTCGCTCAACAGTCTCAAGCTGGAAATAACGGACTCTAACCGTGTAACGTCAGCCTCAGACTGGAGCTAGCCACCTCGAACCGAATCAAGCCACCGCCAACAAACTCAACACAAGGCAAGACACCGCGGGACACCGCCCCCACAAGGATAACCACCGAAGGGTCCCAGCCTAGCACAACTCAACCATCAATCGGTGCAATAGCTAAATCTTCCGACAGCACCCCATAATCGCAGAGATAAGAAGAGAAAGAATAGAAAATCATAAAAGCACAAAAGTGCCTAAGCTAAGGCCCATACTATCATATCCAAGTCTGTTATACCAGTCTACAAGGATCTAGTCCATCCGAATCGACGTTGGATACATACTTAGGTCAATCAGGTGCATGGGACTACGGCAACGCTACCCTAGCCTATTCTAACGTCAAACTGCAAACAACAAAACACAAGAAAATAACTTGAACCTACGCATGCAACAACAGATAACCACCCAACAGATAACCCACAACGAATCATCAACAACCCGAATCAAAAATCCACCCTAAAACAATATACGAACCCCGAACAATCCAGAAATCAACTCTAAATGAAGAAAATGGAGAAGAAGACCAGAAGTACTAACTAACCAATCCCAAGTTCACACAAGTCAACAAGTAATGATGCATTCAAGCTCAATCTAGGAAGAAAGAAAGTTGTAACCTACCAGAAGGCTGATCACGCGCGCTCCAAGTCACTCTGCCGGAGATTTTCCCTTCCGAATGGCCTCAGACTTCTGCCTCACTGTCAAAAATAGAGTCACAGCATCAATACGGTCGTTTAGACACTAAAATCATCAAAATCAGAGACAAACCAATTTCAGAGTCAAAATCTAGAAATGTGGGACCCGCTCTGGAATTTCCAGAATTGATTCCGTGAAGAGGTCCTAAACCTTCCCCCAAGCTTGTGTTCCAAAATGGAGCACCTCTCGGGGCTTAGAACAGCTCCATGCAACCACAAACCAAAATGCAAAACTTTACACAAAAAAGAGACTTGGGGCAGCCATTTACAATGAAGATACACAACAATCGGAGACTTTTCGACATTCTCTGGACAGTCACCCACATAGCCAACAAGATTCCGAGCACCTGGGACTTTGAATCACCCAAAACAGAGCTCTAGAACTTGAGATATCGAAGTTTAAAATGAAGAAGAAATCATAAATTAATCACCAAAAAGATGATGGAAGTAGCTTCGAGCTGAAATTCACCTCAAATGATGGTTCACCAACACAATCCAATCACTCCACCACGTAGTAACAATCTCCACTATCATACAGGACTTCGAATCACTCAAATCGGAGCTCGAATGAGGGAGAAATCGCCATTTGAAAATGAGGGCTCAAAGCTGCAATTTTTGGTTTATAAAAATCGAAACTGGTCGCTAAAAACTGTAATTCTGTTCATTAAAAAGTCTAAATTCTGGTCACTAAAGGTCTGCACCAGCAACCAGATTTTGCTATTTTTTAAAGTCTCCGAACGGATCCTCGGAATTTGTTCGGGACACGATGAAAATAAACCACATATGCTGCCCCACCAAATTCGACATTCCGGACTCAATGGCCAAGTCAGAATTTCCATACGAGGTCATTTAGACAAGAAGTGGGTCCCACACCCAAATGCCATTTTTAGCCAACTTCTACCGAGGGCCTTAAAATTAGATCAGAAGCCTCGGGAAGCGCACGAAAGGTTATTCTAGTCCAAACTCGGCATTCTGAAACAAACCGCACTGACGGAATGCTCATCCGAGTGTGTTTACCAAGAATCTTTACCAAAGTCAACTTTAAGCCAAATTTCAAAGGCTAAAGAGCTAACTTGCTCCAAAATCACACCGGAAGCCCCGGGACACAGGCCAACCATGCTTCTAGCCTAATTTTGCCGCTCCGGAGCTGATGGAACCATCAGAATTCCCATCTGAGGCCGTTTACCTAAAGTTATGATCAAAATAAACTTTTCAAGGTTCAAAAGCTCTAGAACAGGAAAACAGGCATAAAAACCAAACGAGCGACTAGGCGACTGAACCTACAGTACCAGCAAGTCAGAAATAACTTGGGGTCGCTACAGGAAAGCTCTAACTGACAGAAAAGAGGTACAAACACACAAATGACTTGAAGGGTCATTACAAGGATTTTAAATCCTATTTCACAGAAAATACATGTAAGTAGAATTGTTAAATTTGATGAGGACGCTACATGGAATTGGAAGAATTTGGTTTTTTCTTCTTTACAGGTCACTAATCAAGAACAAAGTTCCCAAGAATAAGAGTTGATTCCAAAAAAAAGAGGAGAATTCTGATGATTGTGCAGTATGAGGTACCAGATCAATTCAAGATATATAGCAGATGCAGTGTCGCTATATTGGAGCCAACAAGTGTAGAAAACGCATTGCAAATTCCTGAATAGTGGGCTGCCATGGACGAGGATCTCAATATGATTAATAAGAATAATACCTGGGTACTTGTACCTAGACCTCACGACAAGCAGGCTCTTGGAACTAGATGGGTGATCAAGATTAAACTAAATTCAAATTCATATGGAACACTCAACAAGTACAAAGCAAGGTTGGTCATAAAGGGGTACACGCAAAAACATGGAATTGATTTTCATGAAACCTTTGCACCAGTTGCAAGGTTTGATACCATCAGATTGCTTCTTGCAGTTGCAACACACCAAGGGTGGAAATTATTTCAATTGGATGTTAAGTCCGCCTTCCTTAATGGGTATCTTGAAGAGAAAATTTATGTAGAGAAGCCTGAAGGTTTTAGAGGAGCTAGAGACCATGTATATTTGTTAAGAAAAGCTCTTTATAGCTTGAAACAGGCACCTAGGGCCTGGTATACACGGATCTATAACTACTTACAGAATTTGGGGTTTAAGAGAAGTTGCAATGAAGCAACCTTGTATATTAGACTTCAAAATGATGATTTTCTCCTAGTTTCCCTCTATGTTGATGATCTGTTGGTGACTGGCTGCACACAGTCTATCACAGACTTCAGGGAGAAAATGAAGAAGGTATTTGAAATGAATGATCTGGGAAAATGACTTATTTCTTGGAAATGGAAGTTAATCAATCTTCTCAAGGAATCTTTATTTCTCAGAAGAAATATGCTACCGAAATGCTATAGAATTTTTGTCTTGGCAAATGCAAACTGGTAAGTATGCCTGCAGTTTAAGGAGAGAAACTGATTAATGAGGATGAGTCTGGTTTGGTTGATGCTTCAATTTATAGAAGTTTGATTGGTTCCTTGTTGTATTTATCAGCCACGAGGCCTAATATTATGTACGCAACAAGTGTGCTATCAAGGTTTATGCATTCACCAACTGAAACTCACCTCAAAGAAGCCAAAGAATTTTGAGGTACATTCGGGGCACCATTGATTATGGTGTGTTTTATAAAAGAACCACATCTATGAAATTGTTGGGGTTTATATATAGTGACTGGGCTGGGTCGCAAGATGACATGAAAAGCACTTAATTATATTGTTTCACTCTCGGATCAGGTGTCATTCGTTGGTGCACAAAGAAGCAGGGGTCTGTGGCTCAATCAACAGCTGAAGCAAAGTACGTTGCTACCTCGAGTGTTGTTAATCAAGATTTATGGTTGAGAAAAATCTAAATTGACTTGGGGTTTCATCCAAGCAACGCAACTGAAGTCCTTTCTGATAACAAATCTTCTATTGCCATGGTAAGGAATCCAGTCTTTCATGGAAAGACTAAACACATTAAAATCAAATACCATTCCCTTCGAGAAGCTAAAAGGGAAAATGAAGTTCAAATTTTGCATTGTTGTGGTGAAGATCAACTAGCTGATATTTTTACAAAAGCGCTACAAAAACAAAGACTTGAGCTTCTTAGGGCTGAGCTTGGAGTATCCAACAGCACTTGCATCAAGGAGGAGTGATGAAGGGTATTGTTGTTTTTTGTATGTGATGCTAAGTGTTGTCAACTTAGTACTTTTGTCTTGATATTTTGATGTAACCTTATGATTATCTTTTCTGTAAAGTTCTGGAATTCATAAGGTATTAGTAATGTGTGATGGAGCTTTATTCAAGCTTAATATATGGTGTAAACTTATGTTGTATGCAGTGGCGGAGCCACCTTGTAGTTAGGGGGTTCATCCGAACCCCCTTCGGCTACTTCGTGTGTCTATTTCTTTAGATTTTGAACCCCCTTATTGAAAATCCTAGATCCGCCACGGGTTGTATGAATGAAAAAATTCAGCTCCACTTTCTCTAGATTTCCTATCTTTTTCATGTTTGTTTTCCCTTTCTCTCCTTCAGTTATGCCAAGATTAGAATAAGCCCTTAAAATAATCATCAAAAGTTGAAAATTATTGTGTGCCTTTCTATAAACATTATGTCATGAACTCTTTTGTGTATAGATGTAAATCCACATTTAATTGAAATAACAAAAATGAAGAAGTAATAGAAAAAGTAATATCTATTTATTAAAAAAAACGTGAAAACCTTTCAAATGGCCACATGAAAAGTTTTGATAATTTTCTTTGCATCAAATAGATTTAATGATTGCATTATTATTGTAAACAATTAAATAGTTTTAATATATTTACTACTCCAAACCTTTCATATTCCCTTCATAATTACCTTTTAAACCCTTCATTATAATTACCACGCCAATTTCAACTTTACCTTTTTAAACTCTTCAAAATAATCACCACACCAATTTCAAACACTATTTAATTTGCATTCAATTAGTTCATGCTTGATAACTCACATATATCTATATAGGTGAATCAAGAAGCATTATTTTTTAAAAGGAATATATAGTTGATGTTAATGATTCAAAAAAGAATTGTTCGGATCTTTTGTGCGCTCTATCTAGTTTCATCACCAATACCACCCTATTTTTCCTTTCAATGTTAGGAATCTAAAATATCATTCCACATTGAAAAAAAAAGGTGATACATATATTAGTTTTGTTTGATGGTTGTTCCTTGATCTAGATAAAATCAATGAAATTGAGAAGAAGTAAATAAATTATGAGTAGGCAGATAGGAAAAAAAATATTTTTTAAGCAATTCCGCTAGGCAAGGTGTGCATAAGGATAGTTTTTATTAATAAAGAAAAAATTACCTCAAAGAGAGAAGTACAAACAAGGGAGGCTAGGCCTTACCTTACTAATCCTAATGAGGTACGAACCTCTACTAATTAACAAGCATGAAAAAATAAAGAGCTAGAGAAAATTAGATATTCTATGATCATCATAGAGTTTATAATACACTATGTGATGATACTACAAATGAGGATGCTTAAGTAATGCAAAAATATAAAATCTTAGAATAATGTTGAGTTATCAACCTCAAACTTCAAATTATATATGTAGGAATTTAAAAAGATAGTTTACCTGTGTACAGTAACCTGAAGTATTTCCCTCTTGTCTTCTTCATCAAACATGTCCAACAAAACTCGATATTTCATCACTTCTTTTTGGATTTATTGGATCTTGGTGTTGTTGAAAATGTCATATTATTTTTCTTTGTCAGTCGCATTGGTAGGTGCCTTGAAATAAATTCCTCAGTCACCTTGAAATTTCGCATTGGTAGGTGCCTTGAAATAAATTCCCATTGGGTTTGCTTTATTCAATATTGCGGCATGTGGCTCCTTGATTATTCTAATGGTGTCTGGATTAGAAACTTGAAGAATTGGAGTGGATTCATGAAGCTCTTGATCAGAATTAATCATTAGGGAATCAAAGGTGTTAGAGCACACTACCTTTCTTGATACTTTATCTTCACAATTTACTATCTGCTCCTTACGAGTTGGGTTAGTGCAATCTAGGTACTGTAGTTTGGTGATACCTGGAGAAAACATTTTCTTGGTACTTCAGTCCAGCCTCCCTTATCATTGTCATTCAAAGAGAAGTTATGATCACATGTACCACCAGATTCAAAAATTTGATCAAAATTTTCTCCACGTTACGTTGTTGCACCTTATTAGCCAGCCCGGACTTCAGTCGTAACCAAACTAGGATATTTCCCAGATAAAACACCAACAGCAGGTAGTTTAGGATTAGAAGCTAGATCAGTCTCCAAATTAATCACAGGAATGGCCAAATCACAAGTAACACCATACTTTTCACCCAAAACCAAAGTCTGCAAGACCATAGCTAAGGTGCAATTTAGTTTAATTGTAGTATTAAGAGTATCATCTCGAACACAAGTATCACCTACTCGATCTCCATTATTTTTAACAGCTTCCACCATTGCCATTTCATTATTATTTGCATCTGCAGCTCGAGTATTATCATCAGTACTTCGATCTATATTTGCTAGTCCCCTCTTCTGATTTAAAATTTGTCACAAATCACCTTGGAATTTCTCCCCATTCAAGTGTTCCTCTCTAACCACTCCATCATCTTTGTGATTGTTATCTTGATTCTTTTTCAAAATCAATCGACAATTGTTTTCATTGTGACCTTGATGCTTGCAATGTTTACAATATAAAGGTGAAAAAAAAACATGAATAGTTCTATTTGGTGTTTTTTCCACCTGCCACAATATTCATTCAGAAAGTGATAATCTACAACTGTTAACCAATAATTACAACATTTACAAGTATAGTACAATTTTATCTTAGATATAGTTGATTTGCTTCCCAAATTAAATCCGAACATTACATCCAATGGTAGGAACGACTTCTATTGGGAATAAGAATTACGGATAAACACATAAGGAATGTGAGAAATTTTGTGCAAGTCTTCTCCTATCCCCTTCTCACACCACTTTCTAAGTTCTGGACAGTCATAAACTACTAAACTTGTGAGGGCTATTAGGTTCTGCAATCCCTCGGGTAGACATTTCAGCAACTTACAATCATAAACAAATAACTCCGTGAGTGAAGTTAAACCTTTCACTCCTTCCTCATGGAGACTCTCGAGTGCGTCACAATAGCCAAATGTCAGACTCTGCAAAGCATTGAGACTAGCCAGGCTGGTCGGCAACTTTTTAAGATTGTAAAAGCTATAGATAGTGAAATATTTGAGATTTGCAAGGCATTTGAACATCTCATTTGGGAGTGAAGTCGTTTCATCATTATGACTAATACGAAGGGAAGTAAGAGTGCTGAGATTAGATATGGAGTTCAAACTTGCTGCATTGGTGTTGCCTACTAGTTGAGTGGTAGGGTGCACAATGAGAAGGCTGGTATAGGATTTCATAAAGAAAATATTATCTCTGAAGATTTGTGTTATATTTGTGGTAAAATTGGTCATCCGACTACTGAGTTTCCAGTTGTTAATGATTTCAGAATAAGAAACACTAAATTGACAAATGGAAACAGGTTTAGACCAGTTGACAGAAACAAGTCCACCAACATGTTGCCCAGTTGAGCAAGAAGAAATATGATTCACCCTTTTGATCATAAGAAAGGACCCAAGCTTGTCTAGCTTCCTAAGACTAACCCTTAAGTTGTTTTGCAGGTGAAGATGAAAGGAAGCAAGCGATATTGATTCATAGATATTGTGCTTAAGGCATATGACTGAAGAAACATATAATTTTTTTTTCACTCACTTCACAAAAATAGAAAATGTGTCATTTAGAGATGAAAAGAAGATGTCGTGCATGTGTAAGGGGGAAGCAAGTGAGATTATTTTTCAAGAAAAGAAAAGAAAAAAGAGTGAGGGTGAAAGTGAAACTTATGAACGTGCATTGGAACATGTTGTACCACTTGAACCAACTGTTGAACAGGCTAAAAGCACATTGATAGGGGGACGATAAATCATGAAACTAATTCATCCACAAAAGTATGCGGTTGTTGGATCACGTTGTTCTTAATTTCTATGAATCAAACAACAATTGATGGATTCTGACACTAAGTAAGGAGCATTTTGTAAAGAATAGGTTAGATTTGGGGATGATTAAGATTGCATGAACTCCCCTCAATGATTGGCTAGAATAATTGCTCTCCTTAATTTTATGAGCTAAAATGTTATTCAATTCAATCTTACACATTTGGTTGTGTGTCCCAATTCCAGATCCTTTGACTTCTTTTAACCTAATTTTGTATTAGATTGTGCAGAGAAACGGTACAAACAAGCAATAGTGATCACAAAATTGCTCTTATCAGGTATGTTCTTTATTGATAGAGGTTAATATTGTCTAAAGTGAAATAGTTGAGCACTCATGTTCCATGTATTTATTGTTCTAATACAGAATAAAATAATCGTCAAAGCTCAAGAGTCTCAACTTTCCAAGTTGCTCTCTCTCGCCTATAAACTGATAAGCTTGCAATAAACATTTCACATTGCCTTTCTCTCTCACTTAGCCTTCTTGAATTTTTTTTCCAAGTTCAAAAGTTGATGTTTGTGATGTTGCCTTCTTCAAATTTCTCTTAACCTAGTACATATCTAATTTTCATTTGAGGAGGGAAATCTAGTTCCTCATTTTCAGTTCATGAGGAAGAACCAACTCCTGAAATTATTCTTGAGGATTGAACAATTAAGTTAATTTGAAATATGAAAAATACCCCCAACAATTCACTTATTTTAAAATAGGGGAGTTCCTTTTAAACTCTTCATTATAACACACACCAATTTCAAACACTTTACCTTTTTAAACTCTTCAATATAATCACCACACAAACTTCAAACTCTTTACCTTTTTAAACTCTTCAATATAATCACCACACCAATTTCAAACTTTTTTTAATTTGCTCTAAGCATTCAATTAGTGCATGCTTGATAACTCACATATATACATATAGGTGAATCAAGAAGCATTATTTTTTAAAAGGAATTACAGTTGATGTTAATGATTCAAAAAATAATTGTTCGTATCTTTTATGCGCTCTATCTAGTTTCATCACTAAATTAGCACCCTATTTTTCCTTTCAATGTGAGGAATACTAAAAAAACATTCCACATTGGAAAAAAAAAAGGTGAGATAGTAGTGTTGTTTGACAGTTGTTCCTCGATCTAGATAAAATCAATGAAATTGAGCCCTCTTAAAAAAACTTAAGAAGTAAATAAATTATGATAAGGCGAATAGGAAAAAAAATATGAATAGTTCTATTTTGTGTTTTTTCCATCTGCCACAATATTCATTCAGAAAGTGATAATCAACAAGTGTTAGCCAATAATTACAACATTAACAAGTATAATACAAATGGATCTTCGAAATAGTTCATTAAGGACTTCTATTGAGAGTAAGACATACGGATAAACACATGAGGAATGTGAGCAATTTTGTGCCAATCTTCTCCTGTCCCCTTCTCACACCGCTTTCTAAGTTCTGGACAGCCATTATGAACTGCTAAACTTGTGAGGGCTGTTAGGTTCTACAATCCCTTGGGTAAACATTTTAGTATCTTACTATCATAAACAAATAACTCCGTGAGTGAAGTTAAACCTTTCACTCCTTCCTGAGGAAACACTCTAGTGCATCACAATAGCCAATTGTCAGACTCTGCAAAGCAGTGAGACTAGCCAGGCTGGTCAGCAGCTTTTTGAGATTGTAGAAGCCATAGATAGTCAAATATTGGAGATTCACAAGGCTTTTGAACATCCCATCTGGGAGTGAAGTGGTTTCGTCGTTATGGCTAATGCAGAGGGAAGTAAGATTGCTAAGATTAGATATGGAGTTCAAACTTGTTGCATCAGTGTTGCCTACAAATTCCAATTTCTTGACAGAAGAAAAGACTGGAAAAACAAACACAGGGCAATGCATAATATTCATCTTTTCAAGCTTGGGGAATTTCTCCTCTCCTTCCATTTTCAGCAATCCTTTCAGATTATAGAAGTAGCTTATACTAAGTTTTCTCAGGGATGGAAAACTTATTCTTGTGTGAAATTTAGAATGAACATTATCATCCTCTTCAACATACTCCACCTCTGTGTAATGACTTCAACTAACTTTTGAATAGAATTTAGTAGCGGAAGGGGTATTAGTTAATATAGGAGATGCGGAAGGAGTGAGTTGAAAATAATAAAGGGCGTGGATTAAATGTAGCTAAATGAAGTTCAACGTCTGAGATGAATTGAGAAGTTAGCAAATACACGTTGAAGGAAAGAGTGGAGACATGAAAAAACTGGTATGCTAACTATTCTCAACTTCTTCCTTGTCTCTTCTCTCTTCTCTTCAACTCAATTCTAATCCTTTCTTCTTCTTCTAATTACATATTTGAATCAAGGAACTTCATCTATGCTATGTTTATTTTGTTCTATCTCAATTCTATAATTTAGTTCAGTTTTATTGTTAGTTTCAGTTTTCAAATAATAGAAAATCGTTCCAAAAATATTGATTGTGTTCTAGTTACTGTTCTATTGATTTCTAGTTAAATTCATAACAATTGGTATCAGAGCCAGTGCTTCCACAGCCGTTGTTGGTCACTTATGGCTGAAGGTACTCGAATGCAAATTATGGATGAGAAGTTAGCTCAACATGATGGACTATTGCTCGAACTCCGGAATGGACAACAAACTTTGACTGCCACTTAGAATGGAATCCAAGGTACCTTGGAGCTCCTCCTATAGCGTATTAATACCATGGAGCGTGGTCAGGCGAGGGGTGATGGGATCCTTCCTCTTCCAGTTTAGGATGGTCGACCAGCTTGACCCAATCACCCAATCAGACGCATGTTCCTAACCCTAAATGGGAGCTTCCTAGCTTCGAAGGCTCGAATCCTAAGGTATGGGTTCGTAAGTGTGAGCATTACTTCAATCTCTATAGAATTGATGATGCCCTGATGGTAGAAGGTGCAGCACTTTACTTGAATGGAGATGCGGAGATCTGGTATAATTCCTTGGTATTGAGTAGAGGTCCAATCACTTGGGATGAATTAAGGGAGGAAATTTATAATAGGTTTGAAGATGTTCTGATGGAGGATGTGGTAGAAGAGTTTAAAAAGCTCAACCAAACTGGGGGTGTTGAGGAATTTTTACAAAAATTTTAAGATCTAAAGGCTCAAATGATAATGTGAAACTCAGCACTAAATGAATCCAACTTTTGTCTAGCTTCATTGGAGGCCTTAAAGAGGAGATTAAGTTTGCTTTCAAAATGTTCAACCCTACTACCCTTAGTTTTGCTATTCAGCAGGCAAGGATGCAAGAAAAAGTAATCGAGGCTGCATTGAAGAAGAATAGAGTGCCTCCCAAAGCTATGGGACATGTCCTTAATGCAAACAATCCTATGTTACCTATATTAGGAGCCGGATCAGCACGTGCTACTCAGAAACCTGCACCTCTCAGACTCAGTTCTGAAGTGTATGAACATCGAAAGGCTAATCACCTATGTTTTAGGTGTGGTGAAAGGTATAGCCCCGGTCATACATGTAGAATGAAGCAATTACAATGTATTTCTAGTGGTTCTGAAGAATTCCCTCTGTACTTAGATGATCCAGAAGAGGTGGACGTTGAGGTGACTGCTGGTCTTGATGTTGACATCCCTGAGGCTCTATGTCTTAGTGCTTTGTTGGGAAATTGTAATGGGGTTAATACCATCTTGGTTGCAGGTTGGGTATAGAAGAGGTCTCTTTCCATTTTAGTCGAATCCGGCAGTACCCACAATTTCATAAATGAGTTAACTATGGTGGAAACTGGTTATCAGTCTAGTTACGTGCAACCAATCAGAGTAACTATTGCTGATGGTAATTATGTGTATTGCAATTCCAGGTGCCCTCAATTCACTTGGAAAATAGGGAGAAAAACCTTTGTGGAAGACCTTCAAATTCTCAAACTAGGGGGATATGACATTATATTAGGTAATGACTGGATGAAGAAGTATAACCCTACTAAGTTTTACCATAAGAAACAACGTGTGAACATTGGGAGGAGGGGTAACAAGGTGGTTTTAAAGGCAATTCCGGACAAGGGTCATATTAGCATGATCACTGGTAGTACTATGAGTAAACTATTTTCAAAGGGGCAAACCATTATGGCTCATTTGTTCCTTATCTAAGCTACTGGTACTGAAGTTATGGAAGAGGTGAATCGTTCAATCCAAGGGGTACTCTCTCAGTACACTGATGTGTTTGCAGAACCCAAGTCTTTGCCACCTGCAAGATCCCTTGATCACACTATTCCCTTGAGCACATCACCAGTATCTCTCAAACCTTACAGATATAACTACTATCAGAAGGAAGAACTGGAGAAACAAGTAGAGGAAATGCTCGGTAATGATATCATCCAACACAGCCAATCACCTTTTTCTTCGCCAGCCTTGTTAGTTAAGAAGAAAGATGGCACTTGGAGGTTTTTTGTGAATTATAGGGGTCTAAATTAAATTACCATTAAAGATAAGTACCTTATACCAATAGTGGATGACTTATTGGATGAATTACAAGGGTTTGTGATTTTTTCAAAGGTGGATTTGAGAGCTGGATACCACCAGATTAGGATGAAGCCTGAAGCTGTGTTCAAAACTGCATTTAGAACCCACATGGGTCATTATGAGTTCAAGGTAATGCCCTTTGGGCTCACCAATGCTCCTACAACCTTCCAGGCGCTGATGAATAAGGTATTTCAACCCCTACTCAGGAAGTTTGTCTTGGTGTTTTTTAATGACATACTAGTGTATAGGAGGTCCCTTGCAGACCATGTAGTTCACCTAACTGTTGTGTTTGAAGTGCTGAGGAAACAATCGTTGTATGCTAAGAGATCTAAATGCTCATTTGGTCAACCACAAGTGGAGTATCTAGGCCATATCATTACTTCTGAAGGGGTGTCTACTGATCCAAGCAAGGTCCAGTCTATGAGTGAGTGGCCTACCCCTACCACCTTGCGAGCACTTAGAGGTTTTTTGGGGCTCACATGTTATTATAGAAAGTATGTCCTCAGCTATGGCATCATTTGCAGGCCACTAACTGACTTATTGAAAAAGGATGCTTCTAGGTGGAATGAGGAGGCTGATCAAGCCTTTATAGCTTTGAAGCAGGCCATGTCCACTACCCCTGTCTTGGCTTTACCTGATTATACTAAAGAGTTTATTGTAGAGATTGATGCAAGCTTAACCGGGATTGGTGTTGTTCTTATGCAAGGCAGTAGACCTATAGCTTACTTCAGTAAAGTTTTTTCTCCTAGACATAAGGGGAAATCCATCTATGAGAAGGAATACATGGCTCTACTTAACGCTGTAGACATATGGAAGCATTATCTTCAGTATAAACACTTTGTGGTAAGAACTGACCATCCTAGCCTAAAGTATTTCCTAGAGAAAAAAGTTACAACTGTTGTACAACAGAAGGGTCTAACTAAACTATTGGGTCTAGACTATGAGGTGCAGTACAAAAAGGGTGCTGAGAAGAGAGTGGCAGATGCATTGTCTAGGCAGTTTGAGGATAAGGAAGGTAACATGCTCAATGCCTTAGCTGGTGTGTCATCTATTAGTGTTATGGTGCCTACTTGGTTGCAAGAAATTCATAAAAGCTATGAATATGATCTTGAAGTAACTGCACTAATATCGGAGTTCTCTGTGGCTCACCTGGGTCCTCATCTATTCCATTATTCTTCTGGTATTCTAAGAAGAAAGGGCAAGGTTTATGTTGGCAGCACTGGTGGGTTAAGGCACCAATTGATCACTACCATTCATGACTCACATGTTGGTGGTCATTCTGGATAGTTGGGTACCTACAAAAGGTTAGCACAAGTGTTTTATTGGCCTGGAATGAGGCAAATGGTAATACAACATGTGGAGGCCTGTGATGTGTGTCAATGAAGTAAAGATGAGAATGTGCCTTATCCAGGGTTCTTACAACCCTTTCCCATTCCTAATCAAGCATGGAGGCATGTAAGCATGGATTTTATAGAAAGATTGCCTAAGTCTAGAGGCAAAGAAGTTATTCTAGTGGTGGTGGACAGGAGGACCGAATTTGATCATTTTATGACACTATCCCACCCCTATACAGCCAACACAGTAGCAACCAAATTCTTTAAGCATGTACATACGCTCCATGGGTTGCCTGAGTCCATTGTTTCCGATGGGGACAATATATTTTTGAGCAATTTCTGGCAGAATTTATTTAGATTACTGGGAACTGAGTTGCACTATAGCACTGCCTATCACCCTCAAAGTGATGGCCAGACTGAGAGAGTTAATAAGTGCATAGAAAACTAACTCAGGTGCATGACCTCTCACAGACCAACTCAGTGGAGGCAGTGGTTGCCCCTTTCCGAATGGTGGTACAACACAAACTTTCACACTGGTATTCAATGCACTCCTTTTGAAGCATTGTATGGATATACACCTCCTCATTTGGCTATTGGTCCTATACTAGACACCAAAGTTCCTGAAGTGGAAGATGTAATCATGAAGAGACAACAACTTCAACAGCTTCTCCTGGACAATTTGTTGAAAGCTCAAGAGAGAATGAAAATGTATGCAGATTAGAGAAGAACAGAAAGAGAATTCCAAGTGGGTGATTTAGTGTTCCTCAAACTCCAACCCTACCGGCAGACTTCATTAGCATTACGAAGGAACCTCAAGCTTAGTTCCAAGTACTATGGTCCTTTTGTTGTCATTGAGAGGGTGGGACAGGTGGCCTACAAACTAGCTCTTCCAATCGAGTCCAAGGTACATCCTGTTTTTCATGTATCACTCCTCAAGAAGAAAATTGGCAATAGAGTGGTGGTGCAGTCCACTTTGCCAACTACCAGTGAAGATGGCCAGTTTCTTGTTAAGCCTCTCCAAATTTTGCAAAGGCAGAGGATTCGTACAGGTAGTGTGGCAGGGGTAAAGGTCTTGATTTAATGGTCGAATCTTCCACCTGAAGAAGCAACATGGGAGGACTATTCATTTTTGAAAGCCAAGTTTTCGTACTTCGATACCCAACCTTGAGGTCAAGGATGTTTTTCATGGGCAAGGTGTAACGACTTCATCTAACTTTTGAATAGAATTTCGTAGCAGAAGGGGTATTAGTTAATATAGGAGTGCGGAAGGAGTGAATTGCAAATAATAAAGGGCCAGGATTAAAAGCAGCTAAATGAAGTTCAATGTCTGAGATGAATTGAGAAGTTAGCAAATACACGTTGAAGGAAAGAGTGGAGATGTGAAAAAACTGGTATGCTAACTATTCTCAACTTCTTCCTTGCCTCTTCTCTTTTTCTTTTAACTCAATTCTAATCCTTTCTTCTTCTTCTAATTTCATATTTGAATCAAGGAACTTCATCTATGCTATGTTTATTTTGTTCTATCTCAATTCTATAAGTTAGTTCAATTTTATTGTTAGTTTCAGTTTTCAGATAATAGAAAATCGTTTCAAAAATATTGATTATGTTCTAGTTACTGTTCTGTTGATTTTGAGTTAAATTCATAACACTCTGCGGACCCATTCCATAGTGCTGGACTTTCTAGATAAGGAATCTCACCAAAGCACGGCCAGTTTTGAAGACGAAATCCTCTAAAGCCAATGATTTCTAAATATTTTAGATTGGGGTGTGGTTTGAGGGCTTCAAGCACTTTAAATTCTTCTGATTCATATCTAGGTTATTCATATTTAGCCTAACTCAGGCTTAAAGAAAGCAGATTCACTTTTGTAGATAAGTTGGCTTCTTTTGCCTCTATATCGTTCTTCACTCTCTCAAGGTGTGTGATTGAAATTGATCCATAGAGATTTAGGTTTCCTAGTTCACCAAGTTGATAAACTTTTCTCTCACCCACAGCAAAGCGACTTAGAGTCTTAAGGCATGTCAAAGATCCGATCCTTCGTGGCATAGAAGTCAATTCATAGCAATGATAAAGTAAAAGATTTTGGAGACTACCAAGTTTACTTGTTTGTTTTGGCAAACAACAAAGTGTATGACAATTCTGTAGATCAAAAGTCTGCATATTTTGAAGCTTGCATAACTGCTTTGGAAGAGTACGAATTCTAATATTGCCAGACAAGTCTAGGTATCTTAAATGTATTAAATCTCCAATGGAAGAGGGTAATTGCTCAAGTTTTGAGTTACTTAGATTAAGCACCCTTAATGAGACAAAAATTTTCAAGAGCAAAGGAGAGTAAGAAGGAACCACTTTAGCAAAACCAATTGACACCATGTCCTTGAAGTAATATTCTTTTACTTTCATTTCTCGGATATTGATTCTTGATGCGCTTACCGAAAATAGAGACGTAGCCAAATCATGGATGAGATCATGCATCTTGAAATAAGTTATACCATATTTAACTTCAACCTCTGGGAAAAAGGACCTCAAGTATAATTCTTTCCATACTTCATTACCCACATCTTCTAGCTCAAAGTTTCCTCTCAATAAAAGAAAACTGTGTGCCATCCATCGAGTAATCAGATTTTCCTTTTCCATTTTGGTGTCCTTTGGGAACACTGTGCAATACACAAAACATTGTTTCATATCAAGTGGAAGGTGATGATAACTCAGCCTCAGGACAGGCACAATAGTACTTTCTTCTTGAGGCAAATTCCAAATCTCAGTATCTCTCACATGTTCAGATTCTCTTTTTTCTCTCTTAAAGCGCAAAATACCTCCAAGAGTCTTGGCTGCTAAAGGCACACCACCACATTTTTTCACAATCTCCTTTCCGATAACCACAAGGTTAGGATTTATTTCTTCTTGGTGCCCAAATGCACGTTGCATGAACAACAACCAACAATCTTCTTGAGACAGATTTGACAATGCATATGGCTGCAAAGTTCCCATAATTGATCTTACCTTTACAAGACAAGTAGTATCTAGAACAGAAGAACCTCTTGCTCCTACCTTCAATACTGCTTTTAATTTTGCCCACTTTTCTTGATCTTCATTCCAAACATCATCTAAGACGAAGAAATATCTTTTTTGAATCAGCAACTCCTGAAGCTTCTTTTGAAAGGGAGCCAATCCCATGTCACCCAGTGACTTTCCTTCAATAGATTCTACAATTGCCTTTATCAACCTCTTCTCATCAAAATCTTCTGAGACACAAACCCATATTTTGGGATATAAATGCTCTGTTACACTCTGATCATTGAAGACCATTTGGGCAAGTGTCGTCTTTCCGAGTCCCCCCATACCGATTATCGGAAGCACTGAAAGTTCTTTTCTTGTGCATCACTAAAATTATTTATCACTAGAATTTTCACTATCTCCTCCTCCTATTTATCCCTTCCATAGACTTCTGGTTCAGTCAAGAGAAAACCTGCTTCACCACAG
Organism: Solanum appendiculatum; assembly: GCA_018342035.1. Classification (NCBI taxonomy): domain Eukaryota; kingdom Viridiplantae; phylum Streptophyta; class Magnoliopsida; order Solanales; family Solanaceae; genus Solanum; species Solanum appendiculatum. The sequence goes on along the minus strand of JAGDQO010000656.1, from coordinate 17,178 downwards.
TGTCAATAGAAAATAGAGAATGATTTAGCAAAATAAAGGGAGAACAATAAATTTGAGAAGACCAATGATGAACAAGTACCAAAAATTTTAAAAAGGCATACCAAATATCATAATACCGAAACCATGGTATTAAAAATTTCCGTTTCAGTATGGTATTTGGTATCTACCATACCATGGTCATCCTAGATAGAGGTATCACAATTAGCCCATGAACTCATAACCCGTCCAATTGGCTCATGTTTGGGCTGATTATTGACCCACTAATTTATTAGATCAGCCCATCAAAATTTAGCTTAAGTCGCTAGGATTCCTTGGATCTCAATAAGAAGAAGTCTCGAATTTATGTCCTAAATATAATTTTTTTTTTAAAACTTACTTACAGGGAAGAATTCTCCTTTTAATGAGCTGGGTTATTGTTTATATGCTTTATCATTATTATGCCTTGTAGGTGCCTTCTGGGATCCAGTTTGGTTTAGATAGATTTATCGCTTTCATTATTTACTATAGCAACTTTACTTCGATGAATGTCTAGTTATGACTTTACTTTCGGTCTGTTACCTTGTTACACTCGCTTGTTATCTTGTTATTGCAATCGCAAGCTCGGTCGGCGTATGATGTCTAGTGAGTATCTGTTGTTTAGGTACTCATACTGCACTTAGCATCTTTTTCTCTGATGCAGGTTCGAGCGCTAGTCGGCTGCGTTGATTCTTGTGCTGCTATAGTTGATATTCCGAAGATCAAGAGTGAGCTTATTGACGTTCGTGGTTGACTCATTTCTAAGTCTATATAAGATTTTAAGGAAATTATTACAACTATTTATTAGGAAATTTTCATTTTGAATAGTGCAGACGCATATTTGAGTTATTTAAGTTATGGAGTTTGTATGATGCTAGAAATTTGAATATGCACCATTTGAAGACGTCTATGATCAAGCTGTATACTTTTATATTAGAAGACCTATATAATTGATGTTGTTGAAAATGTTACTTTGATATAATATTGAATTAATGTTTCTTTTGTAAGTTTCTTCTACTTCAGTCATCAATACAATCCTAATTATTGTATGTTGCTGAATTAACACCAACATCATGGTTAGTTTTAAATAGTTATTTGAAACATGTTCTTTATATTCTTCAGTTACATTTTGTTTCTCAATACATGTTTCAATAGTTTTATGTTATTTTCTAACATAATTTGGGATGCAGGTACAACGCATGTGTTGAGAACTAGTATATATAAAAAAGAATCATCAGGGGTATAATCGTATCTATATATGTGGTTCTGTATGTGTATATATTATGTAGGCATAATACATAAACATGATCCTTAATTTAGGTTCATCTGACAACTTAATTTTGTTAGTGCACAAGAAGGCACTTTAACTATTCAAAACTTTAACAAATAAACATTCGAATTTTACCTTCTGACGCGCGTGACTTGGGTGTATTTCACACATTTTTCCAAGTAGATTTGAGTATTTATTTATTCAAGTTTTGGATAGTTAAAGTGTCTACTTTTGCACTGACAAAGTTAAAGGTCATAGTTGTCTGCTGAAGTCAAGTCAAGGGTAAAGTTTATGTATTATGTCTTTGCTATAATACATGACATATAGTATTTGTACGCAACTTGTTTACTAAAATACTTTAGCTAAAACAAATAATTAAACTATGTGTTGGGTCAAACAACCTCACATAAATTGGAACTAGGGAATTGTGTTTTAGTATCAAAAATTGCTTAAGAGTAGTTGTTTCACGTCTAGCAGCTTCTCTCTCTACAATCCTTTCGTCCAATTGAAATTTCCTTGTTTCCTCAGCAATTGCATCTAGTTTCTCCATCATCACTTCCATCCTTTTCCCAATTTTGCGACGGAAAGTGATAATCCCCGGATGATAAAGCCCTAATCGAGACTGCTTGAGTCTCAGTTTTACATTCGTCCAAGATGTCATCAACTTCATATATATGCCGCAATATTGAGTTTCTGCAACCAATTTTCTAGTGGCTTGTCCTTCAGTTGCTTCTCTTGAGTATCTTCAAGCACGGCTTGGATTGTAGAAAACATGTCCGAAAGTCTTTTGAACTCATTTTCAAAACCGAAAAGAAATCCAAGTTCCTCTCGCATGAAATAAGTCAATTTGTGTAGCAGAACTTGAAGGAAAGCTTCAGCCATATGTTGAATTCACTATTAGATATTATGAAGGAGTCTAGATTACTGGAATTGTATCATAAAGTTGTGTCAGTAAACAATGAAATTATAATTTTTGAAACAAAGTAAAATGTTGGATTCAAATCATATATATATATATGGCAAGTTCAAAGTTGACTTTAGCTCTCTTTAATGTAGTTATAGACTATAGTTTATGAACAAATATGTCGTATAAAATTATATGTATATATATTGAAGTTGTCATCGTCAAATTTTATAAAACCAAGTCTTTCTTTTTATATCAAATTTAATTGTGCGTAACATGATTGGAGACACCATTTTAACTCCTCTGAGGTATGACATATTTCTTTGATTTTTTAATCTCCTAATTGGTTCTATATAACCAACATGGTCTGTCAAATATTAACATTTATATTATATTTCCTTAACTAAAGTTGCGATAACATTCCAACGAAGTCAACTCTTTTGTTCTTTATATAGATACTTCCTCCGTTTAAAAAAAATGATCTACTTTCCTTTTTAGTCTATTTCAAAAAGAACGACCCTTTCTTTTGGCAATACTTTAAATCCAACTTTACATTGACATGTTTAAGACCATAAGATCAAAGGATTTTTTGGTACATTTGACATAACTTTAATTTAAGACTACAAGTTTCAAAAAATTTCTTTATTTTCTTAAATTCCGTGCCAAGTCAAAACATATCATTTCTTTTTGAAACGGAGGGAGTACTAGATAGACCATGCTCCATGCTCGATCAGTATAGGTTATACACTTAAAATAGAAAAAACTTCCATGAAATATGATCTTTTAAGTTCTAATTAGTCTTTGATGAATGGAGATACATTTGTGGTTTCGCTTCATTATTCCATCATGAAGGCTTACAAGCATGTTAATATAAATAACAGTTGAAGTTCTTACTTGATTACTATTATAATTGCATGGTAAATTTAATAATCAGCAAATAAATAAAGCTAAAAGATGCGGGGACCAATTAATTGCCAATCTACTAACATATATAATAATCTTTGGTTTAAATGTAAAAAAATTTATGTAAGATCTTGAAGATGTGGACTTTGCACTTCCATTGATGTACCAAAACCTGGAAAATATCATTTCATCATTCGTAAGAAGCAGCCCGCCAAACCAGCCAAAACATGGGCCAAAAAAAGGAGAGCATGGTGTTGGAAGGAGTTCCTAATTTTCAATCAACTTCAAGCAAATAGGACTTTCTTTCCAACAACTCGATATTCAACATATATAGCTATAAAGACTCACCATGAAATGTAGACGTCAACACAAGTGAACGATGCCACACTATCAAATTAGTAATGTAGACGTCAATACGAGCGAATAAATACCCAAATTATCATAAAAAAACTCGGACCTAAGAATCGGGTCAATATATGCTCGTGGGACCCATGCATGGAATCAAAAAATTTATTTTGTCATAAGGTCCCAACCAGCTCAACGAACATGTGCCTCGATAATGGGTACTGTTAATCTGCACGGCCTAGTAATTAACTAATTTTAATTTTTTGCCTAAGTGTGAAACAAGTTGCCTGACGTGTTAAAACAATGCAGTAAGAACAGTAAGTAAAAACATACAATATTTTTACGTGGAAAACACCCGACTCAAAAGGTGTAAAAAACCACGACCTGTACCCCTACAAGATTTAACTCCAACTTCACTAAATCAATGAGCCTCAACAATTTAAGATTACAAACTCTATAACCTAAGGAATTAACTCTAACTCCTAAACTTCAACACAAACCTCCCAAGGTATGTGTTCCCAACTCTTCTAGTTATCCCAACTTGAATACAACACTCTTAATTCAATTTACAACTCACTGAACTAAGATTACATCAAGACTCAATCACAAAGAAACCCTCCTAACACATAAACTCTGTAAAAGGACCAGGTTCTTCTACGTGTGCCATCAGTTCGCTAGTAGCACTAGCGAAGTCAATTTTTCAATTGCTCTTTTTGCTCTGTAAGTGCACTAGTATTCTGGACGACTTCACATCTATTTAAGCACTTCAAACTCCTCATTGACTTGAACTCTCTTGACTTAGAGTTCTACTTCAAGTAAGACTCCTTCTTCAATTCAAACTCCTTGCTTCTTTAGACTCATTAAAATCAAATTTATTGATTCTTTTGTGTTGTTGACGAACTCACACTCTTCAAGCAGCAACTTGAAGAGTTCTACTTCAAGTGAGACTCCTTCTTCAATTCAAACTCCTTGCCTCTTTAGACTCCTTCTACAAATCAAACTCATTGATTATTTCTCTTCAATTCATCAGATGTTTATTTCATTGAGTTTTATCACGAAATTAGCATTATCCATTCCTTAATTTATGCACTATTGTATATATTCATTTTAAAAGCTTTCTCGAATTTAGTTTGTGACAGTGTACCTTTGGACCATGTTGACTGACGTGTTTCATCTTTCTTTGTCAATCATCAAAACTGCATAAATCCCAACAAATTCCCCCTTTTTGATGATGAAAAGCCTCTTGTCTTTGTGCATTCAAACAATTTTACCTAAAAACACTGAAGCATGAAAAACTAGAATGAAACAAGTTAGTCAATGGGTTATAAGCACTGCACAACTCTTATCTTCCCCCTTTTGGCACCATTGAAAAGTTGTGTCAATCCTATAATATACTAGCTAGAGTGATTAGTTAAACTATTCATGGCCACTGGGGCTATCACCAAGACAATCAGATAATGACTTCATGTAACATAATAATGTATTATAAAGAGCAAGAACATGAGTCATTAAAGCAATCGATAACCATTCCATTAAACTACTAGATAATGTTCTATATAGAATTGAAGTCATACTGAATGATGCAAAAACAATTGAGCATTAATCAAAAAAACAATCACTAGATAGGAGTAGATTCAAGCCAGAGGCACTAACATTAGAAAGTGAAGAGAAGGATGGAACATGTGGCAATAATTGTGTCAATCAATGAATAATTTCAACATTTTCAGCCCTTTCTCTATCAAGATCAGTCTGTAGAACTTAAATCCTTATTTGAAGGACTTTTTTTTTTCATAGGTTGCATGGGCAACCTCCAGTTCAATAAATTTTCCTCATTGAAGCATGTAGATCAGCAAGGTTCATCTATTCAATAACCTTTTTTTTTTGTTTTTTTCCGTTTGGTAAGTCCATGCCTGAATTGGAATTGGGTACTCCTCAAAAATCACAAGGGAAATCATGTCCCCATTTTTTAATGCTAGCTCTAAGACCTTCTTTAATAGTGGCATCCTCTTGGCATTTATGATTTCTAGATGGGAGTTCAAGGTGGAATAGAGGGAAGATGTGTTTCTAGAGTTGGTTCTTCCTCATGAACTGAAAATGAGGAACTAGATTTCCTCCTCAAATGAGAATTAGATATGTATTAGGTTAAGAACAATTTGAAGAGGGAAATATCACAAACATCAGTTAATGTACTTTGGAGAATATCTGAATTTGAACTTTGCAAAGAATTCAAGAAGACTAAGTGAGAGAACAACTTGGAAGAATGAGACTCTTGAGCTTTGACGATTATTTTATTCTGTATTAGAACAATTAATACATGGAACATGAGTGCTTAGTTGTTTCACTTTAGACAATATTAACCTCTATCAATATAGAACATACCTGATAAGAGCAATTTTGTGATCACCATTGCTTGTTTGTACCGTTTCTCTGCACAATCTAATACAAAATTAGGTTAAAAGAAGTCAAAGGATCTGGAATTGGGACACACAACCAAATGTGTAAGATTGAATTGAATAACATTTTAGCTCATAAAATTAAGGAGAACAATTATTCTAGCCAATCATTGAGGGGAGTTCATGCAATCTTAATCATCCCCAAGTCTAAACTATTCTTTTTAAAATACCCCCTACTTAGTGTCAGAATCCATCAATTGTTGTCTGATTCATAGAAATTAAGAACAACGTGATCCAGCAATCACATATTTTTATGGATGAATCAGTTTCAAGATTCGTTGTTCCCCCTATCAATGTGCCCTTAGTTTGTTCAATAGCTGAAATAAGTGGTACAACATGTTCCAATGCACGCTCATTAGTTTCGCTTCCATCCTCACTCCCTTTTTTTTTTTTGAAAAATAATCTTATTTGCTTCCCCCTTACACATGCACTGCATCCCTTTTTTAAAAATAAAGCATTCCCCCTTTTTGTGAGGTGAGCGAAAGGAACTTTTGTTTGTCTTCAGACATATGCCTTAAGTAAACAATATCTATGAATAAATATTGCTTGCTTCCTTTCAGCTTCACCTGCAAAACAGCTTAAGGATTAGTCTTAGGAACCCATATAAGCTTGGGTCCTTTCTTATGATGAAAAGGGTGAATTAAATTTCTTTTCGCCCATCTAGGCAACAGGTTAGTGGACCTGTTTCTGTCAACAGGTATAAATCTGTTTTTATTTGCCAATGTAATATTTCTTTTTCTAAAATCATTAGCAACTGGACACTCAGTAGTTGGATGACAAATTTTACCACAAATATAGCACAAATCTTCAGAGATAATATTTTCTTTATGAAATCCTATACCAGCCTTCTCATTGTGCACCCTACCTCTCTATTTGTTAACAATTCTGGAGGAATTAGTCCATCTATTAGCTCTTTCAATGTCCATTTTCAACGTAGACACTTCTACATTTAGTTTTTTCACCTTATCTTTTTCACAGAAAAAATCAATTTTGCATTCTTTCAAATCATGTTCTAATATATTCTCAGTATCATTTATCTTTCCTTTTTCAATAATGGACAACTTAAGAATTTCAGATTTCAAAATCAAGTTTGATGACTCAAGTTTATCAACCTATTTCTTTAGAGAACAGTTTTCTTCTTCATTTACAGTTTTGCACTTTTTGAGATCCATGCACTCAAATTTTTTATCTGCAAAATCATTAAATAGTTGATCTCTTTCACAGGTTAATTCTTGAAAATCATCAATTAAGCTACTCATCATGCAAATTAGTTTTCTTTTTGAAAAAAGATGTAATTTTTCTTTTAAGTCAAGAATACTTACCTCAAAGTTTGCTTCTTCTTCTTCCATGTCTGAATCTCCAATAGCCATGAGAGTAATCTCATCTACCTTTTCATCATTAGAATCTTCTGATCCTGATCCCCATGAAGCTGCCATATCATGTTCTTCTTTATCATTTTTGGTTGTCTTCTCCTTCATGTCCTTTTTAGCACTTTCTTTGTTCCATTCAAATTTTTTCAATGGACATTCCTTGATCATGTGATTAGTCTCATCACAGTTGTGATAGCTAGTCCGAAAACTGTCATTGGAACACTTCTTGCTACTTGTTTCTTCGTGTGCATCCATGAGAGTATCCCAAATTTGTTTTGCAGTTATGCAACTAGATATTCGTTGATACTCATCTGGTCCAAGGCCATAAATAAGAATAAACTTAGCTTTTGCATTCTTTTCAAGAATCTTAAAGTCAGCCTACTCGTATTCACTCTTTTCCTTTTGTACGTCATTATTTTCAGCATCCTTCATTGTTAGGTAATTTTGTCCATCAATGACTATATTCCAAAGTTCATAATCTTCGGCCTGAATAAAAACTTCAATCCTTGTTTTCCACCATGAGTAATACTGGCCATTGAATAGTGGAGGTATGTTGATATCTTGTCCTTCACTATATCCGATTGGAGGTGCAGAATTCATCATGATCTTTTCTTAAGTGGCTAAACTTTTAATAAGAAAACCCGCTCTGATACCAATTGTTAATCTGCACGACCTAGTAATTAACTAATTTTAACTTTTTGCCTAAGTGTGAAACAGGTTGCCTAACGTGAACCAACAATGCAATAAGAACAGTAAGTACAAACATACAATATTTTTACGTGGAAAACACCCGACTCAAAAGGTGTAAAAAACCACGACATGTACCCCTACAAGATTTAACTTCAACTTCACTAAATCAATGAGCCTCAACAATTTAAGATTACAAACTCTGTAACCTAAGGAACTAACTCTAATTCCTAAACTTCAACACAAACCTCCCAAGGTATGTGTTCCCAACTCTTCTAGTCATCCCAACTTGAAGAAAACACTCTTAATTCAATTTATAACTCACTGAACTAAGATTACATCAAGACTCAATCACAAAGAAAACCTCCTAACACATAAACTATGTAAGAGGATCAGATTCTTCGACGTGTTCCTTCTACGTGTTCCTTCAGTTCGCTGGTAGCACTTGCAAAGTCAATTTTTCAATTGCTCTTTTTGCTCTGTGAGTGCACCAGTATTCTGGATGACTTCACTTCTATTTAAGCACTTCAAACTCCTCATTGACTTGAACTCTCTTGACTTAGAGTTCTACTTCAAGTAAAACTCCTTCTTCAATTCAAACTTCTTCTTCAATTCAAACTACTTGCTTCTTTAGACTCCTTCTTAAAATCAAATTTATTGATTCTTTTGTGTTGTTGACGAACTCCAACTCTTCAATTCAGCAGTAACTTGAAGAGTTCTACTTCAAGTGAGACTCCTTCTTCAATTCAAACTCATTGCCTCTTTAGACTCCTTCTTCAAATCAAACTAATTGATTATTTCTCTTCAATTCATCAGATGTTTATTTCATTGAGTTTTATCACGAAATTAGCATTATCCATTCCTTAATTTATGCACTATTGTCTTTATTCATTTTAAAAGCTTTCCCGAATTTAGTACGTGACAATGTACCTTTGGACCATGTTGACTGGCGTGTTTCATCTTTCTTTGTCAATCATCAAAACTGCATAAATTTGAACAGGTACATTTCGAGCACAAACGATAGTTAAACAACCCACACAAAAGAAAGCTCAAGAATGGTCATATTAGGAGTTAAAGAGAGGAAATCAATGAAAACTTATGAGATAAACGCGAAAATAATGACCCACGCCACGTCCCAACGCTAACCACCACTCTTCGAAGCAAATCCTCTTTTTTCCCCTAAGTTCAAGCTCTAAAATCGCAATAATGGTGTTTAACTTGAAAAAAATCCATGAACTATTACTCAATTACACATCACGATCGCGAGAACCTTAGGATCTTGATCGCGACTAGTAACCGTTGACCGGGTCCACTGGCCCTTCATCATGATCGTGATGGTAATGTCTCACAACCTAGATGAACAAGGAAGTTGGCCTTTGCGATTGCAGTGCCAAGATCATGATCGCGAAGACAATTTTACTGGCCTTTGTGAATACGGCTTCAAGCACGTGAACTCAAAGAGAAAATGGTGTTGCGCCAGAAGAATTTGTAACAGCTCAAAATGAAGTTGAGAAAATGCTTTAATAGGGGCTCGGGATTCTTTCGAAATTCCATGTATGAAAACGAACTATGCTACCCCACCAAAATTGCAATTCCGGACTCAACAGAATTGACGAAACAACCAAATAGGTCATCTCAATAAAATTTTGACCCAAGTCAACACTTACACAAAATAATCAAAATCACATTTTATAAGACACCACAAAATTATCCCTATCACCTCAGAATCTGAACTAAAGGTCATTCTTGTAACACCCCTACAATGCCTAGCTCAGATCAAACCTTGGAAAGACCAGAAAGAACTGAATTCTATAGAAAATTGAACTTTATAAACACCATTTACGTCTTGTAAAAGGGACTACGTACCATAGATTCCACCCATAGTTCAAACTTCAGAAACAGGAAAATATGTCTGTGATCCACATGTCAAGTTTACGGGCCGAGTATAGTTTTACAAGCTGTAAATTGGGTCGTGGATTAAAGTTTAGAAATTGGGAGTTTTGACAAGAATAGGACGATCATGACGATAGGTCATAAACCCTACTACGCGTCATAAAGGGTTCCATAGACCAAAGTCCTTAAACTCAAAATTTTCTCTGGTTCTTACGGACACTTTTACGATTAGTGAATTATTCTACGAACTCTAGATAGGTCTCGTGGAATCTAACTTCAGAAACTCATAAAATCTTCCTGACTTCTACGGATAGGGTTCTACGGTCCGTAGATGGAACCACGGACCGTATATGCCATCCGTAGAAGTCCTTCCGACAGTTTTTAGTGAGGTCTTTCCGTCTTTTCTCATCCTTTTAATTCCTATATTATGTCATTTTGGAATATTCTAAGTGGGATTAAGTGATTCCTAGTGATCCTAACCTCTCATTCTCTACTAACTCTCCCAAATCAAAGTTTCTTCTCTCTCAAGTCTCCTCTTAAGCAAGAGTTAGGGTTCCCAGCTTTAAGTCTCTATTGAAGTAATCAAGCCAATGTTCTTACTCCGGGTATGTGGGAGTTCATCTGTAACACCCAGAGTATTTAAGGTTGTCCTTTATCTTGTATAAAACGCTTACGAGCCTAAATTTGAGATTTTTGGTGTAGTACCGCACATGATTTGATATTTTTAATAAAAATCTAAAAAAAATATATCTATTTATTGTCTTCCTAAAATGTCTTAAATATTTATGGAAAATTCATAGCTATGATATATATTTGTATGTATTTATTTTATAAGAGTTTTATTAGTTACTAATATTTTAACAGAGATAATAAGTCTAGTTATTTTTAAAAAAATATTATTATATGACGTAGGTTTTATTCGAAATAATTTTTTATTAATTATGATATATTCAAAAAATTTATATATTTACCACGAGCCTACGCAATATCCGAGTGCATATGTACTGGGATAAATATATTTTTGATGTTGCCACCTCCACTCCACGAGGAGGTGGATAGGGTGGACAACAACTTTCGTTAAAAGCTTAAGAATGTGCCACTTGTGCACTTAGCATACCATTTAAGATTTATATATAATATATGGATTTAAATTGATTCCAACATAAAGTGACTTATATTTATAGGTATATTGTAATATGTCACTTGCTTTCATTTTTGGCATCTTCAATTTCCTTACAAAATTAATTCATAGCTTATGCATATGTATACACTTACTTACATTGAAGAGAGGTTCTATGGAAAGTATGTTTGCATTATATTTAATCACCAATATGAAAGTGATTATCAACGTCAAGTTATTCAATTCAATATTCAAGGTATGTTAAGGCAAAACTTTCTTTTTGATATCACACGAATCCTAAAATTGTAAATCATCGAATAAGTCATTGTTTACTATTCCATTGCTAGGAAGACCCTTTGTGAAAGGCATTGGGATGTCAGCTGATTTTATTTCTTGATTCTATCGTATTATTGTTGTGCTTGTACTATTGTGAAGTATGTTTGATAGTTAAAGTTATCATCCATAGAGTTTCTTATTTCTTATGTCTATTAACGAGCTATTGTCTTAAGAGTGATACGGAAATGATGGAGATTTATTATGTTGTATCTAAGGAAGGTTTTAAACTATTCTTTCTCGTGAGAAGCTTTAACTAAAAGGTTATTTGAAAATTATATTCATACCAAATTTTGTACCCTATTCTTGTGGTTATATACTTGTCAAACAACCTAATTTCTAAAAAAGCGCATACTATTATCAACTTGGAGTCGTTTATAGTAAATCAAGGCAAGCATGTCAGTCTCCTTTGAGTTCCTAAGTGACTAATTTTCTATGTTGAAATCGAGTCAAGAGCCATATGAAGGTTTAATGAAGTTAAGAGGAGATTCTTTAATCACCTTAAGATCTTTATGAAAATTCTCAAGTTTAAGTTACCTTTCTAAAGTCGAGTTAAGTGTTCCAATTTATTCTAAAAGCATATGAGATTCTACGAGACATTTACATGTTATACGAAAGTGATTACGGGATTATCAGAACAAGAGTACCAACAGGACAAGATTGACAACATGATTATGGTAACATATATGCATTACAAATTCATGACATGACATGCTCTACATTCTACTCCCAAGTTATAATTGGGAGGTATGGGACCTATTGTCTATATTTATAAGTATGAGACACATATGGCCACAAGTTGGTAAATATGATGTTGGTTAGCTACCGGAAGGCACCGCCATTGCTAGCTTTTGGTTGGGTATGTCATGCATTTGCATCTATATATCTGTATTCATGATATACGATTATACGAGCATACCATGCATATTTTCTTATTATGTGGTCAGATGTCGACCATGGAGGTTATCAGAGTTTTCGTTTCAGGTGGTATCTCTATTACCCTTTTAATCACAGCTATTTATGATAACACTTTTTGTCTTGCATACTAGTATATTTTTTATTTGTACTAACATCCCATTGCTTGGGGACACTGCATTTTGTGCTGCAAGTTCAGAAAGTGGTCTTGATCGGCATTTGCAATAGAGGTGTTGTCTCACCTGAGGATTGGTAAGCTCCATTTTTCCTAGAGCTAGTGGTTGTCTGTTGGTTTTTTTATACTTGAGTTTTGTAGATTATGGTTGGTATCATTGGAGACTTTTCACGACCATTTGATTTGTAGTATTCGTAGAGACTTGTGGACATACTGTATTAGGTCTTTTCTGCTTTTCGTTTATAGCCTTGTTGGCTTGTTGTATATGATTTCAATTATAGCCTTGTCGGCTTGCTAGTTCTTTATCAGTTAAGTTTGCCTTGTCGGTGCTTTCATTATGTATTTGATGTTGTTATGACCTCACCGATATAATTATCTTGTTTCAGCAGTTTATTGTACTGGCCTTGTCGGCCCTTGTTGTATCATTTTCTTTATGTTTCAGTCAGTTCTCTCAATCAAGTGAGGCACTAAGTGTCTGTCATACCTCTCCTAGTTTGGGGCGTGACAAACTTGGTATCAGAGCAGGTCGTGTCCTAGGGAGTCCACAAGTCATGTCTAGTAGAGTCTTGCTTATGGGTATATTATGCACCACACCTATAATCGGAAGGCTACCATGCATTTAGAGATAGTTTCGAATTTTTTCATTACTTAGATCGTGCGACAGTGGAAAGCCATAAGAAGTTACTTCTAATTCACACTTTGCTTAAGTGTCATTTAAATTATATCTATTAAAGGTGACATTGTATATGCTCAAAAGGCGGAATGCAATTTTTTCCAGGGAGGTAGTTTTCAACTTATTATCCCTAATCTCGTGGATGACTTTTGTAAAATGTGTGTCTTTGAATACCTCTATTAGACAGTGATTGATGTGATTCCTTCTGTAGGTATTCAGTTTAGGAGTAAGTATCTTCAATTGTTTTATAAGGATATATGTAAGAATCTATCCTATTAGGTTTTTTTAAGATCAAAGGAGATTATTACGTGCCTAATGGTTACAGTCAGATAATATCGATGGGATAGACATAAGTTAAATAGACAGAATAGTAAAGGATACAATATCGTTTAATTGTCTTGGGGGAGAAAATGGTTAGTTTTGAGATATAGAAGAATATTATCTCAACCAGCTGAATTACGTATGTGTATATATATGTGAAAGGAAGTCTAAGTTAGGATGTGACTCTTCTAAGGGCTAAAGGAAAGGTTTCATAATTTGCATATGTTCGTTATCTACTGAATTAAGTTAATGTAAGTTCATGTGTGCATTTTTTATAGTTTACTTCTTTATAGAATTATGTGTTACGTGCCTTACATGTTAACTATTTCCTGTTCTTTGTTTCATAAGTCGCTAGATCAATGTTATTTTCCTTCTTTAATCGGAGAGATCATTTGTTTTACGATAATTGTATTGTAAGTACTTTGTTTATGAGAAATGTATATCATTAGATCAATTTTTTAACTTATCGGAAATTCTATACAGAAAATGCATATATTTTATATATCGATTGACATGTTAGGTATATTATAGATATCAAACCATGACTAAAATGATCCCAGTGAGTTTTTTTTTCATGGCATTAGATGCCTATAAAAATAAGTCATCAAAAATCTGTGTGAATATGTTACGGTATATTAGCTTATAAGACTATATACGCAACGTATTTTATGACGTAAGGATATACATGGTACTATTTTTATAGATTTACTAGCTTACATGCTAAGTTCCCTTCTGGATTAATGATTTACATATTATTTGTATCACCAACCCGTTGTCTTCAATTGTATGTTATGGAAATTATTAATTATATATTACTTATTTTTATAAAGAATATGCTTATATGCTACATGTTACAAGAAGTGTTGGAACATATGCACTCTCCTCAACATTAATTTTGTTGTATAAACGTTCTTCATGAAAGCTTAAAGAAATACTTGTCATAATTATTTCATTCACATTATTGATCATAGGTCTTGACTAATTTTTTTATCTCCTATATTTGAGTTGTCAATCATGATTTGCATTTTGATTATCTGTAAAATCCCTTTTGAAAATATTAGGAAAAAAATTAATTATCATGTCAGATTGTTCTTGCTAATTTGAATTGATAAATACTTGTAGATCCTAATGATGTAAAAGGAAGCATGTCATGATCTAGCGTCTAAGTTGTTAAGTATTATTTGCCTCGTATTGCTATAAGGATCAAGTTTATGGTATGTCTGCAGTTCTGAGTCCTTACTGGAAGGAAGATAATAAGAGTTTACTACGTAAGAATTCCATAGAGTTCATTTTATGTTTTTGATGTTTGTCTACTCTTTCATGTTATATTCTATATAGAGATAATGAAGTTCCCTAGATCCACATAAGGTATATTATGTTCTCTAACGGATTGGATTTTCTTTTGTAAGAACTCCTATTGTGAATATTATGTGCATACCATCTCATAAGAAAGTATTCTATTGTATTTTAAACTGCTTAAAGTCCTTGTCGTAATATGATAGTATTATTTGAATAATTATGTTACTTGAAGAATCTTTCAGAGTTAATTAGATAAATAGGATGAATTGTTTAAGCTGAGTAAGTATACATATAAGACAATAATTATGATCTTTATTATAGACCTAACTGTGTATATTTGATAGTAATTTTATTTAATGGACTATCAAGGTTGATGTGTGTTATACATTGAGGATTAATTGTCATTTTGTTATGCTTTTATTGATAAGGTTATCAAAATTTAATTGCTAACCAATAAAGGCTTACTTACTTGTTCAGCAAGACTTGTCTATGTGTTATATGAACTAGTTAATTCAATCATCACCCAAAAATAGACGTGATGGTACTTGTCCTTTCCCACAAAGATAAGTCAGCCTCAACCAAACGAAAATGAAAGAAAAGTGGAAATAAATAAAGCAACAACAAGACAAAGGCGGAAAACTTATTCATGCTAAACAATACCCCAAAATCTGGTTGTCACGTGTACAAGCCTTTAAAGTAAATACAGAGTTTGAAAGATAAATACAAGTCTCAGTCTTTGTTTCTCAAGTAGAACAAAGCTTAAAGATAAAGGAAAGAGAAGGACCTTCCGAAGTGACAAGCAGCTACCTCTTCAATCCTTGACAAACCTCGAAGATCAGGAGAAAAGAGATCACACAAGTACGAACTCGAAACCTACACAAGTGTAGAAGAAAGGAGTGAGTACCACCAACACAGTACCCAGCAAGCAACCTAATAAACTAGGCAACCTAGCTAAATCGAATACTCCTTTTCATCCCAACCAAACCTCTACAAACTAGAACTAGCATAGAAATTAGCCCAACCTAATAGTTCTACAATAAACAGGTCTCAAGGCTCAAGATCAAGAACAACAGTCATATTTCAACAATCGATAAACATCAAGTTACTTACACTCATGTAAAGGCATTTCAAGCCCACATAGCAACAAGTTCAACTTAAATATCAAACAAACAAATTCAAACCACACCAAATAGGTCAATCATGTGCATCAAATAAGTCAAGTGTATTCATCAAGTAGATTGACCACAAGTCAACATTGGCAAGAACCATTTTACTTCGGCTCAATGTCACTAGCCGGAACCATTTCCCTTCGGCTTTCACATTATTCACTTGTCGGAACCATTTTCTTTCGGCATTTAAATCACTAGTCGAAAAAATTTCCCTTCGGCTTTTATCACAAAATAGCACTTGCCGGAACCATTTTACTTCGGCATTTATATCACTAGCCGGAACCATTTCCCTTTGGCTTTCACATTAATCACTTGCCGGAACTGTTTCCCTTCGGCATTTACATCACTAGCAGGAACTATCTCCTTTCGACTTTCATCAAGTGTCTCATCACGGTGTTCATCAAACAATGCACACGAGCAATATAACACCACACGAAGAGACAACAATTCATAACACACAAGTCTAGTTTCATGCATTCAAGCAATTCACCAACCAATCACATAGGGTCACAACAAGGCAATTCACATTTTAACATGATCATCAAGAAGCCTTTTAATTTTTTTCCCTTTTTTTGGTTAACATTAATCAAGTGGAACACAATAGTACTTGACCTCATTCCCGATTACTCCCAACACATAGGCAATGAAGAGAAATAAACAATTCAAATAAATTACAAAGTTTAAGAGATCACTTGCCTTAAATAATTCAATTAATCACTCCAAGAGTGGAGTCTTCCCCTTCCGAGTCACTTCTAAAGCCACACAATCTATAATAATCAAGTATTCACAATCATCTACCAGAAATCACAATATCCACACCAATACTCTTGAAAAGTGGGTCAATCAACAAAAACCCCAATTTGAAAAAAAAGTTTGAATCCAGAAAATATTACTCAAGGATTTAGGAATTCATTTGAGAAAACCATTTCAAAAAAGGGATTAAAACCACTTCAAAATCACCATTTTAGTTTAGGAACTTGAGTTCATGAAAACCTCCACATTCACCAATCAAAATCTCATATTTTGATATTAAAGCTCATAATTAATCAAAGGAAATTGAAGGATTAGGATCAAGAAGGCTTACCTAAAGGAAATTGAAGGATTAGGATCAAGAATGCTTACCTAAATGATCTAGCACAAAAAATCCCTTCAAAAATCATCACCAAGGTTTCCCCAAGCTCAAAAATAGTGAAATGGGGCTAAAACCCCAAAATCGTAGGTCAAAACTACTCTCTGATGTCGCAAAGGTGACCAAGCGAACCCCGCTAAAAATACGGGCTTCGCAAAAGTGAGCCCCCTTCGCAAAAGCGACAGGACCTTCGTAAAAGCAAGG